>OOFE01013920.1:0-18340 GCA_900323365.1 Monocentris japonica | reverse complement strand
GACAAACTGTCGGCTTTGGACTGTGGACACAAGTACTGCTGGGACCCCTCGGAGGTGGCCTGACACACACTTCATCTACCAGTGTGCCAAATACAGCGTACTCCGCGGTGTCTTTTTAATGCTGCTATTCTTCAATTCTGGCAGTAATGGGCCAGTTTGGAAGTAAGAGGAAGACACAGGGCGTCTGGATTCCCAGAAGATCTTACATAATAGTGACATTGAGCTAATGTTAATGCATTGAGATAGCTGAGTGTTGAAGTTACATTGCCCAATAACTGTTTATTGTGACCCATGGGCCATGGTACACTGGGAGCATTTTGAGGCAATGCATATGGATTTGTTGCCTCATGACCAACAGTAATTCAATAAAGTTTATTCCTTCTTCGATTCCACTTGGTTCTCCACACAGGTTATCCGTACGTCCCATTTTCAAAGCCTCCTCCTAGGAGAATGAAATACTACTCTTCACTATTATTTAGAAGACTGTGCCATATGAGCCTAAGATTATTTCCTCATACTGTCACAAAGTATCATTATGGCTTTAATGTTTTAGTTGTCCATGAATTACCTTGAATTCACCATTTATTATGGTTATTAAAAAACTACAAAAGACACTCACTTTAAAACCACTCATAAAATTCTTTATTGTTTAGGACAGCATATACCAGCAGTGTCACAGCATTAGAGAAAATACATTTACAAAAGTCATTAAAAAAACTGAAAAGGAGTCCAAAAAAAGGTCATATTCAAGGTTCTCCACACACATCTTCAGATTCAAGTAATACCAAGGATGGTTGCAAAACTACAGGTGCCCAGGCAGGTTTTTTTCTAGGGTGTTCACTGTCACAGAAGTTGCGTAATGTTAACGTTACTGGTTGCAGGACTTGGGCCAAATCAAATTGTTCATATCAGTGTCACATATCCGCTTGAATCATAGTCGGCCCAACCAAGAAATCTGAGTAAGCCCTTTTAACATTTTTGCCATTGCTGTGACAGCAAACCCACCTCTGTTATTGTGCTTTTACATGAGCGCACTGTCGCTGTCCAGTGAAAACCTTGAATCTCCATTGACCATCATGCATTTTAGAGTTTATCCAATGCTTTTCATAAGACCAAGGGTGGTAGAAGTTTCTCACCCTGTAGACGAGCATGTAATCCTACAACTGAAGTTAAAACATGAAAATCTGGAGAAAGGTTCGAGTTACAAGGTTTGCACATGACAACAGCGATATGCGACAGTGAGCCGTAAAGTTTAAGGCGGTAAATAGGTACGTAGACAACACTGGCTGTGCAGTGTCACATCACAGGTTTCAGCATAACATTTTCATAAAGGCAGTTCATGACAATATTTAACCCTTTTAAATTCCAGCTGAACTTTTATTTCCAAGGCACAGAAAAGCATCTTCATCTGTGTCCTAGCTCAATGTCAGGCACATCATCTTTGCTAACCGGTTTGAGTCAAAGTCTGTCCACAAGGAGTTTCATCAAACATTAAATGCAATTTTGTTAAGACAGCACAGTTATATCATCCTTAAGAATCGGGACACGTTGCACCCATTACCAATAGCTCCTTAATAGATAGCGTTAAATATTTGATATCATCAGAAAGCCTTAGACTTTCTCTTAAAATGGAGCAGTTTAGAAGTGAGCAAAGCCCAAATGTACTAATTGTGCTGGGGACATTACACCAGATAAAGAGTCTGGTGGAATTAAAAGGGTTTCCAAATATTTCAGTCAATTCATTTGTCTTTTACACAGTTGGGTGATGATGCATATGTTCATCAAGGTAAACGTGGTCGAATCCAAGAAAAAGGCGGGGTGCCATTCAGACTGTATAGAATTCTCTCCTCGCAACTTGTCCTTGTTTAGGAAGTGGGTATGAACCGGGCTGAGGAAAAGGAGGGTGAATTTTAAAGACGACATGTACGCAGCCTGTTTGCCTGCGCACCCGAGCACTTTACAACTCAACCCTACAAGTCGAGAGGAAGAGAATAAGACACGTAGAACAAACCTATCATCATCATCTTCAATAATCACGTGTTGATAAACAATAGTCACAAATAGCCTAAATGTCTTTACCAAGCTGAGTAGAAGTGCTGATCTTAGATTTCTGGCCGTGGCCTGTATTTCCAGAAAGGTCAGATGGTGAGTAATCTTCAAAAGCCAGAAAACAGTACATAGTAAAACTAATCTCAGATCAGCAATCTCTCTCAGGAGGCTTGGTCGATAAAATCCCATTTACACGGGGCATTCACATCCCAATGCAAATAAAAAGACACCAAGCCACATTTGTGCAGGTCTTAACACCACCTGACAGGATTGGAAACTGATTTTGCTAAACCAGCTATGGATGTAGTTTGGAAAATCCGATTCCCTGGTGTTGAAATGTGGCTTGATGCCCATCAGTAAATGGGGCCAAAGGCTGATGTGCTCGCTCCTTGTACAGCAGTTAATTCATTCCCACCCATATTTTAAAAATATGCACAAAACATTTATCCCGAGAGCCACGGATTGTACACTGCCTATTGCTAGGTTGGCCGGACTTGTAAAATATAGGATTCTCGTTAATCCATGTTCATTTTAATCCCCACCCTGCCATTCATTCAAATATTAACAAAATATTTACACAATAAAAGCCACAAGTCTGTCTTTGTTTTGTTGCTCATCCAAAGCTTTAAAAAGCTTTTATATGTCTGTGGCAGACTGGGGGGAGGGTGTGGGTGAGGCGTAGGCTGGATCCAGGAGAGAGTTGAGTCAGTGGACTGATTCTCCCTGGATCCAGCACCGGCTGCGGCCAATTAAGGCTGATTGCAGCTGGGCCCTTTTAACCAGTGAGTGCATGTGTGAACGAGAGCGGTTGCGCCAGTGTGAGAGGCTGACGGAGTGCGTGAGCTGACAGGAGATCGACAGGATCGAGAGTCGGCTTTGGTGCTCTGTGGCTGACCTGCCGGGACGGAGGGGAGGTGCGTCTGCCGAAGGAGTCGGCGCCGGAAACTGCCGTCCAGACCGGGTCGTATATTGCAAAATAAAGCGGCTTGTTGGCCCGTTAACTCTGCCCAGTCAACTCTGCCCAGTCTCTGTCTGTCGCGGCCCCGGCAGAAGCGAATGTTGCTACACAGACACTGAGGTGAAAGTACCTAGTGTTGGAAAACGTTTCATTTGTTCCCTTCAATTTTGGCCTCAGCATCATTTTGAAGTGTTGTGTTTTTACTGATGAATGAAGACCAACCTTAGTACAACTGAGATTAGAACTACGTACTGAGGTAACATGGCAAAATAATACCTTGGTTAACTAATGTTCAGATCCATTTGGAAACATCCTGGATCTTGAAAAAACGTTTCAAGCATAAAATACCCAGATGGGCTCTGGGACAACGTGGAGGCTTTGTTTTGAGGTGGTGATGGCAATAGTGTAGATGCTTGCCATAGATAAAATCTGGTGTTTCTTGCTTGTCTTTCCTAACGTCTCTGCAGAAAAGCCAAGCATAAGCGGTGAGCCAACATCACTGATCTGCTCCATCATTTGGATAAAGAAGAGCATGCAGATGGTTGCACTGATATAAAATGTAAGGGGTAGCCTAAAGCAAAGTGAGACGTCTGAATAATAGTCCAAGGATAGTATAATAACATCCAAGTTCTTTGGATGTCCCTCCCCCTTTTTCTGTTGCTACTGTATTTCATTGTGACTCAAAGCTGGTTTGATAATTCAGAAGACCCTTCGTTATTTGTTCCTCACTTGCTGTCTCATTACTTCTTGAGCACACTATTTTTAGGAAAAGCATGACATCACCTCTCAGGACCCCAGGGGAAACCTGATAGCTTATGATTTTGTAACATATATTGATCACATTCTCTTATCTGGAAGGCAGACAAGCAGGTCATACAGTGAGTACTAAAGACCATTTATTTGTGTGACAGGATAGCTGTCATTTTCTCTTCCACTGCTTCCCTTTCACTATGGATTAACACATTGGAATTGATAATTTACGCATTTTCTCATAAGCCCTCTCTTTCACACTGTAGCCTGGCAACAGGCCACTGCATAATATGCCCAGAAGACTTGTAGTAATGAAAATAATCATTTCACCGTGTGTGAGCAAAGATGCACAGTATGAGAGCTCTGAAAAAAATCAAAGTATGGCTCCAGAGGTGAGAAGTTATTTTTTTAATAATGGTAGGTGATTGTTGAAGTATAGCTAGGCTATATCATTTAGCCAAAGGCTTAAAGGTTCATTAGCTACAGATATGTATCTGTATCTATTAATAGTGCTCAAGGTGAAATGCATTCCCTGTGCCTTAGACTGATTGATGACATGCCATGCGCTTTCATAGGGAAAGAAAGTTTCTTCCCAGACACAACACAAAAGATCTACCTGACTATTGAGCAAAACTGCCACACAACTGAACATTGATCCCACTGTGCTGTGCATGTCAATTAATTACAGCTATAGTGTAACACCACCTGATAATGGCAGTGGAGAGAGGCTCTCACTGTAATGATGTAAAAGGTTGGGTAAATTATGAAGCATAAGGCACAACCACCAATATAAACAATCAATTATAATTTCTTTTTAAGACCTTTCTTCATATACCTTACACAGTTTGATAGTACTTATTGTTTCATATGAATTTATGTCAGTGAATTTACCCTCCACTACATCCCTTGACCATACTAGCAACAACAAATGCAAACTACCCAGCAGTCTGACAGTTCATTTACTGAGGAGAGAGCCTCTACAATGCTCACAATAACCCATAAATGAAAATGAATGATCTATATGTCATGTAACTCAAACACAAATCCAGACGGAAACGGGTAAATGTGTCCTGTAATACATCTCTCGGGTGTCTTGTCTTGGCCCAGCTGTGTGTGTGTGTGTGTGTGTGTGGCCGTGATGTGATGAGGACGTTACATCACTTGCAGTGCTGCCAGACGCCAGCAGCATCCAGCATCCAGCTCTGAGGGACCACAGCGCGCGCAGCCTGGCCATATTGAACACCCAGTCTCGCAAATCGGCTGCGTCACATCTGCGAAACACCAGAGCCCTAACAAATAAAAGAACCGCAACGAGAGAATATCACCACTAGACGTTAGATTGAGCCGGTAAGTGCTTGGATGATGTGAAGATGCGTTCTCTTTTTCACGGTAATGTACCAGTCCCGTCGTTACGTCGGAAGGGTTGCAGTCCTCCTGTCTTGTTAATAGGGCTTTCTCCCCGGCCCAGATTCCCCCTTTATATGCTTTGATATGTGTACATCTGTAAGGAATACGATGCGATGTGTTTTGTTTCCTGATTGCTTTATGTAACCTAATCACACTGGAGCAGAGAATAATCGATAACCTGTTTTATTCAGTAATTAAATGCGCTTGTTTCCCCCCCATCCTCCAGGTTGATATCTTTCCGTGTAGGGAAAATGGTTAAACTCGGGAATAATTTCAGTGACAAAAACAACGGCAAGGTGGTTTCTGAAGATGGATTTGATACCATCCCTCTCATAACACCATTAGATGCCAGTCAACTGCAGTTTCCTCCGCCAGACAAGGTAAGATTTTTTTTTGCTCTAGACTTGCTTTGCCATTTTCCCATTGAACTGCAGGATCTGAAGATTCATAGGGTCAGTGGATACAGTGGTAGCCTATTGAGGGTCCATACAGGATGTTTTATTGCTATGTTGGCTTCATGCTTGGAACAATTGGGCCAATTAGGCTGGTGAAATCAAGGAAAGCAGAAATGGTTTGAGGATAAATCATGAGCTCATCTTTATAGACTTACTATATATGCCGAAAAATCTAGATCATGACCATTCTCACAATTTCTATGATTTTTTTTTCTGTTCCCCAGTAAGCTAATGATTGTGTAAGCTGGCTGGATTGTTTCTGATGTGTGTATGTGTGTTATGTGTTTCTACCAGGTGGTTGTGAAGACCAAAACAGACTATGATGGCGAGAGTAAGAAAGGAAAGCTACGATCTCCTAAAATTGCTGAGTTCTCAATAAGCATCATTGAAGGGGTGTCTGAGCGACTCAAAGTAAGAACTTTTCTCTGCTATTGTAGGCATTTGGTATATCAGGTGTTAATGGTTCAGATGTACTGTGTTTTGGTTGAATAGGTCCTTCTCTGTCTCTCTCTCACACACACACATGCATCACACAGCTTTGTGGTCAGAGCCAATGCATTTATCACTGCTGTCATGATATTCCCTCTCCACTCCGCTCTGCCACAGTGCCAATAGAAAGAACGTGTCAGTCATACTCAGTGACTTCACTCAGGCTGCCGTCATCTCCAGTGTCCTGCTACCTGTCTTCTAGTCGGGCTACACTGGGAGACATAATGCACAATGATTCACTTAACCCCGCCCTGAACCGCTATTAATTCAGCTGCTGCCATGGTGATGTCAGTGTCTCTCCCACCTCCCTTAATGCTCCCTGGGAGGCAAATGTGTTCGGTTGTGGTTCACACCCTGGATGATGATTGAAACATATGCTATTGTTAAAAAAGAGACAAAGCATGTATTTAGTCACTAACATGATACTGGTTGCAATTTAAGGTGAGAGGTGGGCTGGGTGGTTAAACTGATGTATGGATATAGGATAGATGACTCATAAGCCAGGCTTCAGTGTTTTGAGTGCGAGCCCATTGATACTGAAAACAACAGCTCAGAAGATCAACAGATGAAAATTTGTCTCTGCAGGGTGTCTCAAACGTCTTTCGGCAGTGGAGCTTTGATTCAGGAAAATCTGTGAAAGGCGAAGAGAGGCATGTCAGGGGTTCAGACAACACAGCTTGTAATACGCTCACAACACTGGTTTGAAATGCTGGAGGCACCCCTTCCACCACAGACTCTTTCATCAACTCCTGTTGCTTTGCTTCTATTTCCATGTGCCGTACTGTACTGCACTGCTCCGCTGTATGACTCAAGCTTATAGACCGAGAAAAAAAACTTCCACCGCAGTCTCTGTCTTTTTTTTCCTATTGATACATGCTGTTCATGTTCTTATCAAACTTATTCCGACCATATTGAAAGAGTACAAAGAGTACTATGTGTGCCTCCTTCAACCCAAGGAAAATTGCTTTCTATCAAAGAAATAATCTACAGCATAATAGCTGCTGGTCATGTACTGTGAGTGCAGAGTACAGAGAAAATGAACATTTCCTTTGAGATTTCTCTTGTTGCAACACTGCTATTACAGTTATCTCTCCAGGCCACTGTTGTAGTGACTTTATCACACATTTTTATTTTATCATTTAGTATAAAAGCATTTTTGTGGGAATGCTTCAAATGATCCAATTTAACCACAAGCGCTCAAATGAGATAGCGTAGTCACATCAACTACATCAATAATAAATAACCGTTTGAATACCGTATGTCTTGGGGCTTAAAATCTTAGGCAACTGTGATGAAGTGATTTCTCCAACACCTTGTCTTATTCCCCTCCCACTTCCTAGAAACACCAATAACCATTACATAGTTCCCAGGAGAGAGAGAGAGCTGTGCTGTACAGGCCAGTTTCCTGCTAGTTACTGCCTGCAGAATGTCTTCTAGCCCTCAGTGTCTTGACCTTGTCCTTTTTTGGTGTCATGAAGACAATGTACACTTGATCTACACTGTGCATCCCGTGCACAGATTTTTCAATCATATTGGATAGTGTTATTTTAATCTATAATGTTAAGAAAGGAGAAAACCTCTGTCTTGCAGTGTATCACAGCTGCACGTGTGGGCTCCAAACCCAACACGTGTTGTTCTGTCTCTCCAATCTGCCCAATCTTCTCCTTTCAACAACACGCTGGTGGTGGTTTGTCTCCTTCAGGTAACCCTACTGGTGATCTGTGCCCTGGCCTTCCTGGTGTGCGTGGTGTTCCTGGTAGTCTACAAAGTCTACCAGTATGAGCAGCCTTGCCCTGACAGCTTTGTCTACACGGTAAGCACATAGTTTGTGAAAACCATTGTGTGGCAGACTGGGGAGGGTATGGGGTAGGCGTGGGCTGGATCCAGGAGAGAGTTGAGTCAGTGAACTGACTCTCCCTGGATCCAGCCTGCGCCTACCCGACACCCTCCCCCCAGTCTGCAATGGAATTACGATTTTTGCAAGCTCATGAATTTTTCCTTTTTGTGAAAATACTCTATCTCTATTTGACAAGATAGAAATTCAAGTGAGAGTTTTGGAGCCACCCTTTGAATATCTCTAAAATTCATGAGATTTTTTAGAGCAATGGAATTATTTCCTCTTTGCAGATGGCATTTTGGTGTGAAATCTGTTAATTATATCACTGGTGACACACATCATCAACCATTGGCTTATATTGAACCTTGGCAAATAAGTTTGTAAAATCTGTTGCTGTGGTGAATCAATGCCTCTGCCTTGTCAGTGGGTATTGGCTCATTTTCTGTAATAGCCTATAGTTTTCCCAGGCACTTATAGATGAATATAGATTAAGCAATAAAACTTAGTTTGTATTGAATCATGTTTTTCTTCTGTTGTCAATGTTTCTCTCGTGAAGCGTGACTTTCTGCTCTGGTACCACATATATTGGTTTATCTAAGCTCCTTTTTGTGCTATCATGGCCTTAATCTGTTTCTGTTGACATCAGCCTTTCTTTTTTCTCTTAACTGTGAATTCTATTATGGTCTGTTTCTGTCTTCTTCATGCCTGAATCATTATTTTGTCACCCAACATCTAATTTTCTCTTTCCCCTCCCCTTACCCAGTGTGCAGACTGACTGATTTCCCTCCCTCTCTTTTCTGAGCAGCAAGGTCGCTGCATGCCGGCAGGAATGTACGGCTATTACCCCCCTCAGGGCCCTGGGGGTCGCGGGCGCCTCTTCACCATCATCAACCACTACAACATGGCCAAGCAGACCATCACTAGGTCAGTATCACCATGGATGACTGTGATGTCTGAGGAGAAGGTCACCCAGCAGGAGACGGAGACTGCCCAGAAGCTGGCTTAACCAACCTGAGATCAAGAGGTGGCATCACCTGCCATGGAAAAATAAATAATACGGTTATGCCATTCAAGTAAACCTCAGAATCCTGTGGTTTTCTTTGGGGTCAAATCAACTTTGTTGCCTGAGCTGCTATGCTGACTTTGTTGATGTAGTTTGATCAGTTGAGGTGTACTGTAGCAGAAAAGTGTGTTTTCAGCAAAGCAAGGGTTACCATTGGGTGGATTCATGGTCTGTTTGAATAGCATATATAGTTATTTATTTACACTTTAAAACAGTGGCAAATGTGTAGAAAAAGCCACAGAGAAACACACTGACGCACACACATACTCACTGACACTGTCTTTGTACATACACATACGTAATGGAGAACTCCACTCACTTTAGTACTCAGATTGTGAAATGACTGTGAACCATCTTGCGTCTGCGTAGCTTGTTTAAACGCACATGCACGCACGACTCAAATAACAATCAGTTCGCACTGAATCTTTCTTTTCCAATACATTAATTACTGATGGTGCATGCAAGACCTTCTCGAGATTCAGCAAGTGGCTGTTTTCTTATGCAGCGATATACAAAGTTTGCAGCATATTTACCACTTTACTACATTGTGACTAAATGAGGTTTGACCTGTAGGGACACATTTTAACCAGCGAAAATAAGACTTAAATCATGTCTTGTTTTGATTTACTCCATACAGCTCTCTGGCTTTCTGCATACAGTACTGTTTAAGACTTTTTGGTATTTGATGCAGCAAGCCTTTTTCAATCAGCTTTAATGATTGTCTCCATAATTCATTTGAACTCTTTGTGAACACCATGTATTGTACCAGCTACATAAGACATACTTAAGAATGATTACTTTTCATAGTATAACTTTTTTATGCTACTGTATTGAATGTTTTTGCATTGCTAGTGAAGATGCTGTATTGTGCAATGCTGTGGATTGATTTATGTCCGTGTAGATGGCTATTGGTAGCCATCGCAAAGAAACTAGACTTAGGTTGATGTAGTGGAACAATCTGACAGTAGTGTTTGTCCTGATGCTTTTTTTCTGTATTTGTCATTTATCTTAAGTTGTCACAAATTATCTAGCTTTTTCAAACCATGTAATGATTACCATTGAAGTGCATTTGCTACTTAAAAATGTAAAATACAAAATGGAAATAAAGTGCCCACATTTCACATCAACTGCCAAGTGGAGTCTATATATGAATGTTGGTTCACAAAGTATACACAGAATATAGCTTGTCAGTACTGCTGTAAAATTCAGCAACGAAATAAATAGCTCTTTGACAATGCCATTCCCCATGAGTCTAGATCAAAGGGACATGTCTAAGCACTGTGCCCCTTTCAAAAGAATATAGGTTAATCCTAATGAACAGATTGGCTGGGACATCAGTAGGCTGTGTGAATCAAATCTCTGCAGCTCATTTTTTTGAGCATATCCATTTCTGGATAGCAGTGCCAAAGGCAAGCCATCTTCATTTTATCTGGTTATATTGGGGGCTTGATGTGAATGTGAAATGGATTAACTGTTATCAAGTGACATCCTGTAATTTAGAAGGAAAGAATAAAGACTTGAATGAATGAAAATAAATTGATTGTGCATTGCTTGGTTTTATTAGAGTTTGAGTGGTGTGTCAGTATAGTTATGCTGTGATAAATATCAGACTGTTCTGCTGCTCATATCTGCTTGGAAAACAAAACACATTCTCAGGGTTTGGCAGTCAAGCATAATGATTAGTCATTGAGGGACACGTTTACAGTCTGTTTAAATAAATAAAGAGACTGCAAATCTTCAAAAACCCTTCTGTCAAGTCTACACAGTATCCTCTAGTGCGCTGTCAAAATAGATGAAGAGACCAGCAGCTCCATTAGTTGCTGTCAATCAAAACATTAGCAGTCATTTTATTGGTAGAAGAACTAATTGTCCATCCTTACAGTTAAAATGGACAGAGCACTTTACACAAAGCTGACAGCATGCTTCACTGTACAGGAAGCGTTCCAAACTGGTCTCCAGTGAATGAGGTGCTCTTGTACATGGAAGCTGGCCTGAAACAGTTAGGATAAAGAATGGACGAAATGACATCTGCACTTGAACACAGCATCTTCCTGAAGAATGCCTGGAGATGTTTCACTTTGTCCACCTGGTCCAGCATGGTAACCATTGCATTTTTGTCTTGGCATATTCACTATTTCTTTGCAATGACCAATAAGTGCCAGGGCCAGACAGATCTCACTTGCTGTGGTATAGAGTCCAAACGGGCAGTTTATAGGCATTAGCTGTCATACCAGTCCAGGAAGAGAAGAGAGAACGAGCACATGACCAGGAAGAACAGGATCCACACACGAAAGCCGGCGTTGTTTTTGATGGCCTTGTGATAGGAGGAGAGGTACACAATTCAAGAACAAAGTCACAACAGTTTACTGACTAGCTTTAATGAAGGATAATCATGTTGTCCAAGTGAAACATCTAGCAAAGGACAGCGTAATGTATAGATTACATCTACAAAATAGATGATAGAGTGGATGAATAGCCACAGACTGATTGATTTAATGTTACCTCTCGTATATCCTCATTGCCTTCTTTGACGTTCTCTGTAGCACCCACAACCAGCTGGTGAATGCTGTCTATCTCCGTTTCCTGTCAAGGGAAGAGGGATGGCGTTATTTCATATACAACAGGATACTAATAAAGTTGTGGATTCTGGACCAAGGGGATGTAAGGAACTCAACTCACTTGTTGAAGGACCTTCTCAGCAAAGATCTCCTGGAGTCGAGAGATCTCCACAACCTTCCCCTCGATTTGCCTGGAGGACAGGGAAGGTAACCATGAAATGTCACATGGATAATAGCGCTCCTAGCATCCTTATGTCCTCTCTGGATGGCATTAGTATTACCAGGGCAGTCTGGTCTAGTGTTTGGGAATCATTACCTCAGGACACCAAGAATGTTTTTTCACCCAGAATAACATGGCAGAGATTTTTTTTCTGGATACCCGTGTAAACATTTTCTCTGCAGATACTTACTGTATTTTGTGCTAATTCTGACATCCTAAATTATTTTAAAACCCATCTGGATCAACATCTGGTGTTTCACAGAATTAATATCTTGCTCACCTGGCGGCGTTTTAAAGGGGAAATGACATTGTGTGACACATTCACATGGGGGTGTCCCTGGATTACCACGGCCCCCAGTAAATTATTTTACCGCCCAGATGACTAACTGAAATTGCTGTTGTGATGGACGAAATCTAATTACTCACTCACAAATTACTCACTAATCCTAATGCCATCTGGAGTGGGTTCAGGGGAAAGTAATAACTGTGCTGAGGGAAACTCACCTAACTTCATCCACCAGGCTGCTCATCTCACTGACCAACCTCTGGTTTTCCTGTTCAAACTAGACAGAAAGAAACAACACTAAAACACTGATGATACATATGTAGTCAAATATTTACCAAGAAATTGACAGTTCCAGCCCTCAGTTCTAGTAGTGAAGCGTTACATTCAAAGTTGTAACGCTTCGCTACTTTGCTTAGCTACTATTTCAGAACTATATTGCTAGATGGCAGAACAGCATTTTATTATAATCATTTCATTATTATTGATTTAGCAAAAGATTTACTGAACGTTCTTTTTTATTAAAAAGGTGTGTGTACCTAAAAATACCTCTTGGCTGGTCTATAATCACAGCACAGCATCTCATGGCTTACTGTTCAAATTTACAAAGACATACTATATAATTTGTAATTTGTGAGCGAGACATAGTGTATGTTGATGAAGAGCCTCCAATATCTGAACGACAGACCGCAACAGGGGCCACTCTAAACAACCTAAAATGTGTGCTAACATGAGAATATACTCGAATGATTGTGTGCCATTTTGTAATTTCCCTCTTGACAAATTCAACAGGTCCAAATTTGTACAGGACATTTCAGAATGCTGTCTGGAGCTTCACCACATACTAAATATTATATTCTCCCAACAACCTCCATTCTCAAGGGATTCAGTTGAGCAAGGATCTACTGTACACCCCATAAAATACATCCTGCATGTATAGCGACATAGCATGTTGTAATGGCCTGTTAGTGGAAGACATGAAACACATGTGAATCATAAAGATCTATATATCATGTATGATGAACTCTGTGGTCCCACACCATCTGGATCTCCTCAGGAGAGAGCTCATCCTCCACTCTGCCCTCCTCCCACAGGTTGACACTGTTGTTAAGGACCTCTGACACACTCCTCTCTATGGGAAGGGAAAAGGACAGAGCAGAGGTCTTAGAATCATCTTGTTTCTACCCAAAACAACAACGCTCACAGTATTTACTTCATCACTCACTTCAGTCACTTGAATCGTTTGTTTAGTCACTCACTGTTTGACAGGAACCATGTAACCATTCAAACTGCGACACTGCAGTCATATTATGGAATGTAGATGGTTTCCCATTGTAAACACTTTACACTTCACCATATTAGACTGAATGAGAAAAGACTTATTGAAAAGCACTCCAACACCTCAGCATTGACTGAGAAGAGATGTTCTTCCCACACCGTGTCTTGGCGGACTCGCTAACGTACCGGTGGTCTCCTCCTTGGCAGCCTTTTCCTCTGTGGGCTCCACCTGGGGGTTCTTCTCCACCTTTCTGTGGTGCTCTGGTTCCAGTCTCGACCTGAGACCACATATCACAGGGTCATGTGAATTTAAAGCAACACGTTTTTCAAGCTGTTCCAGATCTAAAATGTGAACGAGTGGTAAGATGGAATGTCTGGTCAGGTATGCATGCATGTTGATCATCCTGAATACTCACAGTCTCTTCTTGTCAACCACTCTCTTGACTCTAATTGCCCTTTGCTCAGAGTACAGCTTACACACTCCTTAAAAACAAGATATATACAGGTTGTTACCATGCAATCCTATTTCATAAAATATGAATTCAGTGAATCAGGTAATCAGGTTCAATGTACAGTGTGCATCTCATGTTAGAACCATTTCCACCATCCTACTTGGCTCATATTCACCTATTCCTCACGCAGTACACATCCTATAAATAAACAGATGTGTACACTCATACTAGTCCATAGAGGACACGGCATCTGACATCTCACACAGTCTTGCCTGAATTGTGACGAGTGGCATGAACTCACCTTTCAGATACATCTGAATAAGGTCCAGTACTGCCCCCCTATGCTCCTTTACCTGGGCTGATGTCACCTGCTTCTCACCTGGGGGAGACAGCAATAATATTTATAAAACAGAGCAAATGTACCACACATAATACACACACACTCACACACTCACACCTTCATTGCGTAGCTGCTTGATGGCTTCAGAACAGGTTCTCATGAAGATCTGTGCATCTTGGTCAATCTGGTCTCGTTCGTTGTCCGTCATACGGGTTAGGTCTGATGAAATGAGACTGGAAAACATAGGAACATCAGTTGTACCTATGCTTACATTGTGGTCAGACAATAATCGCTCTTTAAACACTGTTTTATGACAATAGGCCTATATAGTGTTAATGATAATGATGATGAGAAGCATTCCTACTCCGTCATTCCCATGCAGTTGAGCCTTAATGTCTCCCTCTACTGGACTTCAATGACAGTACATACACAGTGTGGTGAAAACAAGGAAAACACTAACATTATGTCCCAGCACAGAGAACATTGTGATTTTTCGGTACTGGTGGAAAGGTGTATTTCTGGCATGAAATCAAACAAATTCTCACAAAATGTTTGAGGCCAATTCTAATCACGGGGTAGTTGATTACAGTTTCTAAGACGGAGGCAATACAAAATGAAGATACAGCCATGAAATGTAAAGGCAGCTTAGCTGGAAGAAGTGTTTTTTAAATGCCTAGCATATCAAGACAAATTGACAGAACTTTATATACATCTTAGAAACAAGCCCAGCTGGACTGAAATAATGCCACATAAAATTCTATCACACTATTATGGAGCTACAATCACTGAGAAGTCTTATTTCAGACTTTTACTTTGAACTTAGCCATATTTTAACTGAAATTATATGACCAACTGCACTGATTCTTGAAACATTTTGAATCAAATTCAATTGCAGTCCACAGTCCATAATTATTCTATTAGGAAAAGTCAGAAATTGTGGCGTAAACAGAAAATTGACAAGAAAATTGGCAGATGGGAACGGCTAATGGAGAGGCTGAAGGAAGAAGAGGCGGGGTTTAAAGACATACCACTGCTGGTAGCTTGATGTCTACTCCACCCACACACAGTGTTTACTTAATGTGTTCTGTTGAAGCTTTATCAAGACACTTCACAAAACATCAGCTGCTCCACACCCCCACCCATGCACACACCCACATCTACAAACACAGAGGGGCCTTGAGGAGAGGAAGGCCAGGATTAGTCCGAGGGCGTGATTTGCTCTTCACTTGGTTGCAGCTCAATTATTCCAGACAATTAGACTGGAGCCTGCTGCTAGAGACCACCCTACTCGCTGTTGACCTTGTGCCAGCAGCCAGCCCCCATAACAGACACACACACACACAACCTCAGTCAGTCTCTACAACATAGACATATTTAACTGTCCCATCAAATCAGCCTTGACTCCTGACCTCCTCTGAATTGTGTCAGAATCAAACTAATCATGAGAAGCCGTCCCCATGCTTCCCTGCAGCCTTGTAGTGTTTTACTGTTGTGTCCATACTGGTGATAGTGGCATAGTCTAGTAATCCACAGACGAAGAAAAAAAAAAAAATCACACACACAGTTTTATGAAAAAGTGTTTGGAGCAGCTTACCTTCCGGCATTCACATAATCTTTCCTGTGTTGCAGTAAAAAGTCTTTCAGTTTGGTGATGTTCGTGATCTGCCAAAGAGGCGAGAAGATGCATTAATAAACATCATTACTTTCACGTAAATTAGTTTCTTTAAATGCTTTGCCTCAGTTCCTTATAATATTTTGGCCATGTCAATGTGGTTTAAGAAAGAGATTTTAGAAGTGTACCAGGAAACTATTTTCTCCCAACTACCTTCACACAGAGCCAGAGTAAATGTATGATTTTGTATTTAATGACTGTGACATGTGACCAATGTCCATCTATCGCTGTGTATTCTCAATGTTTACCTTTGACAGTTCATTTACTCCGGGACATACCAAAATCAAACTTGCAATTTCCTCGTCAAACAGCTCTCATAAATAAAACCATGACCTGCTCCATACAGAGCTCTGACAGAGCAATCTCTAATAAGCCTTAAATTCATGATCTGTTACTATTTATCACTGAAAAAATGTCCAAGTGTGTGTGTGTGTGTGCACAAGCAAACCAGAGGAAACTCTGTTCAATCCAATATTTGCTCCTGTAATTCACTCAAACATTGAAAAAGACCAAATTGCTTCCCTGTCCACAGAGTTCTGCTGGCAGGGTAGAAATGTGTGAGCACGCACACAGCAAGCTCTGTTGGATTCAGAAGAAGACAGAGCTCAGACAAGCAAAGGATTGAAAAATGACACAATGGGTTTGACTGTGACAGAGACCCCTGAGCGTGGGAGATTATTTGGATAGCATAACGACGCTGTCTTCAACCAGTCTTTTCAGTCTAACAACCCCAATTATCAAATTGCCTTGGCTGTAAGGCGTAACCTGGCACCGGCCCTCTAATAATGTCTGTAAAAATCCCTTCCTTTAGAGTCGTGGTGACATAAAAGCTGCGTTTTATTTTAGATGACGTTTGAAAGATGACAAGTTTTTCACTGCTGAAATAAGGTGTCAAGATAAACAGAGCAAAGCAATTTGCTAGACACCTAGATCTCCTTCTCTGGCTTGGAAGGTAATTCAGTGATGTGTGGCACTGCTTTGGAGGCATATGCTAGCTCAAGCGAGGGCTGTTGAGGCAAGCCAGCCCTTGTAATAATACAATTATTAGAGGTCAAGAGTTAATTGTTGTTCAGAGCACTTGGTGAGGGGTCAGGAGAGAAGAGAACCTTTATTATGGTTGAAAGGCTTTAAAAAAGATTGTCTGTGTTGTGTAGTGTCTCAGTGGATCTGAGACAAAACTCTGAAGAGAGCTCCTGTGCATCCTACACTAAACACTTATAAACACTTATAAACTACCACAATAAAACTTCCAATAAATAACCTCTCTTGTAGTAATTTGGGAGATATTAAATAGGAAAGTAAAAGGCTATCTTCAATAAATGGTTGGTCAAAAAATGAATGTCTTTGAACAGTTCCTTCCCGGCATAGGCCTCTTGAAAACAGTCCAACTTCCAAGCCTTTGGATCCTAAAGGAGTAGGCTGATTTAAAGACCACATAACAATCTTTAAATCAGCCTACTCCTTTAGGATCCAAAGGAGTAGGCTGATTTAAAGATTGTTATGTGGTCTGAACACCCTCAACTCCCCATCCTCAAGTAACCCAGTCCCATGGGCAACCATGTTGCGACCTATTTATAAGCCAGGAAAAGCCCCATGAGAGACAATTTGGGAGTTTCAGTAATTTTCAGTTTCTAAGGGCTTCCTAGGCCTGCCACGAAGTAGAATTTTATCTGTGACATAGCATGACTAATTTATCTTTAACTGTAAACTATATTTTCTGTTTGCAATTAGCGCTTGGCTTATTTATGTACAATGTATAGCTCTCTACAGAAACATGTTCATGTACGACACCTTTTTGACCAGCAGGCAGTGCTAAACCCATAGTAGTAAACCCAAGATGTCAAGAGTGCTGCTCTGGGGGTTGAGCTGTCTCCTGTGTGTATACATTGGAGCTCAGATTCCCAGCACAACCTCAAGGGTTTGCAGGGGGTCAGTGAGATCAATTGCTCTTGTAACTTAAGACTCTAAAGAGCAAGTAATTCCTCAACAATGAGGAAGGGGTGGCCTTGTGCTTGTGACTCACTGTGTGTGTGTGTGTATATATATATATACACATGTATACACACACTTGCTTGCAGTGAAGGCAGAAGGAGACAGTCTGCCGGGCTACATCTAATCTCGTCATCATCAAGGACCCCCACTTTACCTCCTCACTTTCTCCTTCCCCCTGCTTCCCTCCAGCCCTGGCTGAGCCCAAACAAACCATCAGGGGGGATTATTATGAGGAAGAAAAGAGAAAAGGCTTAGCTAGCAGATTTCTAAAGAGCTTGGATGGCTCTTTGTTTTGTTAAATCCAGGTAACTGACAGAATTTGATAATGACTGCCCTGCCATGGTTTAAGTCACCGTGCGCCCTGACCAAGGGCTATCCATACTGAAGCCATACCATTGTGCTTTTAGATATGTGGGCCTGCCACAGAAAGGATGCTTTAGAGGAGAAGACTACACCACATGTTGATTTTATTATCATGTTTATGTCTGTCTCTCTAATGGTTTCAGTTTTGTCTTTTTATGTGCATTTAGTTAGGAT
>OOFE01013918.1:0-10112 GCA_900323365.1 Monocentris japonica | reverse complement strand
AATGTTCTGCTGGGAAACCTTGGGTCCTGGCATTCATGTGGATGTTACTTTGTACCACCTACCTAAACATTGTTGCAGACCAAGTACACCCCTTCATGGCTACGGTATTCCCTGATGGCAGTGGCCTCTTTCAGCAGGATAATGCGCCCTGTCAGACTGCAAAAATTGTTCAGGAATGGTTTGAGGAACATGACAAAGAGTTCAAGGTGTTGACTTGGCCTCCAAATTCCCCAGATCTCAATCCGATCGAGCATCTGTGGGATGTGCTGGTAAAACAAGTCCGATCCATGGAGGCCCCACCTCGCAACTTACAGGACTTAAAAGGATCTGCTGCTAACGTCTTGGTGCCAGATACCACAGGACACCCTCAGAGGTCTTGTGGAGTCCATGCCTCGACGGGTCAGAGCTGTTTTGGCAGCACGAGGGGGACCTACACAATATTAGGCAGGTGGTTTCAATGTTATGGCTGATCAGTGTATACTATCAAACCAAACACGACACCATGTGATTTTACTGATTAGTTGCTCCTCACTGCTTGAAGGTGAGCTAATCAGTGAACTCAGCTGCTGTAGTGTTTGGTTGGAATGAAAACCTGCAGCCTCTTGGCCCTCCATGGCACATGTTTGCCCATCCCTGCTGTAGACAGTTTACATAACTTAATACACTTATTACACTTGCTTAATAATGTACTGTTATGAAGAATAGCCCTTTGTTTGTATCACAGTGTTTATCTCCTTTCATTTCAAACAATTCATTTTGAGTTTTAGAAACAGACAACACATGACAACCCCCTGCCCCATTCCCCTACGCTTTCATACAAGGAAGAACACACACATTGAGAGTGAGGAAAAAAATCTGCAAAGCACCAGTGTTGACCTCTAACCTGCTGCATTGTTCTTCCTGCTACTCATTAGAACGTGGACATCTTGAAGGACCCAGAGACTGTGAAGCAGCTAGGCAGCATCCTGAAGACCAATGTGAGGGCCTGTAAGGCTGTGGGACACCCCTTTGTCATCCAGCTGGGTCGGATTTACTTGGACATGCTCAACGTCTACAAGTGCCTCAGTGAAAATATTTCTGCCGCCATCCAGACAAACGGTAAGGAATGGGTGAGTGTGTGTGCATGTAGGGCTTGGATTTAACACTAGCCATCAGCTAAAATGAGTAGAATTTGGCTACAGCTGTGGTGTGATACAGTTCTAGCCAAGATCATTGGCACGCTTGCATTTTATGCCGATAATGTACAATATCTTCTAAAATCATTGGAAATTGAAACAACTTTTTGTCTTCAGACATTCATCAATACACAGGATAAGATGTTACTATCCTATCCTATTCCAGGGTGAACACTCATAGAAGCCCAATTCAGATATTCTAGAATGATGCACTATAGCAGACATGAGACTACACCGTCACAAACCTACAGCGTCATTCGTGAGGTGACACTATTCGCTAACTACCTATTCTGGCCAATAGTACTACGTAGCTTATCATTGGGGTTATCGAGTGGGCACCTTCCTTCATCGATGTTTCGGTGAGTTAGGCCCACGACAACATTGGTCGTTACCGAGCCTTCCAACTTTGCTGTTCTGCATCCGCTGCCATCTCCGAATATCTAAATTTGAAAATACAATAAACTATTTTTTTATTTTTGTTTTTCAACTATTTCTGACCTCTTTTTGGTCTTCAGACATTCATCTATCGATTTACAACAGCACATGATCAAACAATAAGAAGACACATTTTGACTATTGGCACCCTTCAGAACATTTCATGACATCCAAAAATCTGATTGAGATTGAGATTTTTGCAGACCAGCACTTGATGACAAAATTAAGCTTTTAAAGAAAAGAACACCCTACTGCTGTGGGGCTGCTTTGCTGTTTCGGGTACTGGACTTCTCGAACGTATTAAGGGCATCGTGAAATCAGAAGATTCCCAAGGCATTTTAGTGAAATGTGCTACCCAATGTCAGAAAACTGGGTGTCAGTCGAAGATCATGCATCCTCCAGCAGGACAGTGACCCAAAATACATCCAAAGCACCCAGGAATGTTTCAAGAGGAAACGTTGGACTGCTCTGGAGTGACCAGCGATGAGTCCTGATCTCAATTCCATTGAGAATCGATGGAGAGACCTGAAATGTGCAGTTGGTCAAAGGAATCCTCCGAACATTGAAGAACTGGAGCAGGTTACAATTAAAGAAACTGCCAGTAGAAAGGTACAGGAAGTTTATTGATGGTTACAAGAAACGTTTGGAAGCATCATCATTGCCAAAGGTTGTGCAACTAAGTCTTAGAAAAGGGTGCCAAAAATCATGGCCATAGCCACTTTTCAATTTTGAAGCCATGAAAGATTGTATTGTAATTGTTTCATTGTGTGCTGTTAAATACAACAGATAAACATGTGAAGACTGAAAGTTGTTTTAATTTCCAATTATTTCTGAAGATATTGTACATTATCTGCATAAAATGCAAGGGTTGCAGTCCTTCTCTTTTAGAAGCAACCGAAGCAGCTAGGAAATTAAACTGTCTGACATTGAGGATCTACTTGCTGCTTTGGCCGACCGATGAAAATATTTACTGCCCTGTGTCTTTGTCTGGTCGAAGTAGACAGCCCAGAAATTCTGTCTCTAGCATCTCCATAAGTGAGAGAGAGAGAGACTTAACTGATGAGACAATGTGTTTCTACACTGTCAGGCAAACATGTGAATGTATCTTCATGTGCTACGTACATGTCCCTACTCTTTGCCTTGCAGGTGAGATGGTGACGAAACAGCCCTTGATTCGGAGTATGAGGACAGTGAAACGAGAGACTCTGAAATTGATCTCGGGCTGGGTTAGCCGATCAAATGATCCACAGATGGTGAGAAACAGCCTGAAACGCTAAGAAATGTAGCAGCATGTCAGATGAAAACCTTGTACCATGTTCAGATTGACGACCAAGCAATTACAGTAATCCAATTGGTTTTGAATGAATTTCAAGGTGTTGGAGCCATGATCGTTTCTCAACACACAAAGAAACGTATAGACTTTAAATTCACATGAAACATTTTATTTAATTGTACTAACCTACATAATTACATAATTAAAGTTATTTCCTAAGCCAACAGCAGTGATATATTTTACCCTTTTCTGTCCTCAAGAGATCCTGCGCTCAATGAAACACTTGACAGTAGAAAAGCAATGCATCTAATCCAGTTGTTATTTAGATTAAACACAATGCATTTCAGTGTGGCTGACTAGACCACTTCCTGGCTCAGCTGTGTGTTTTTTATTAGTGCAACAATTCAAATTCATAGTTTGACCTGTGCAGTCAGGGACGCGTGAGTTCTAGAGTTTTAAGATGTGTATACAAAATCCTCAGCTACACTATGTAATTCTGAAGAAAACTACACCTCTAAAAAGTCAAAAAACGTAGTAATGAATAAAATAATTTTTTATTCTGATTCTGTGTGACATTACAAAGTAATCATTTTGCTGTGATGACTCCTACCTTTCCCATCATATTTACTGTACAAAGAAGCAACTTCAAGGCTCATTTGCTTCAAATGAAATGTGTGATGATGTGATGACAGTAGAAATAAGATCTAAGCATCTGCATATGACATGAGTCATTTGTTTTCACGGTCCAGCTTTAATTGGCCATTTAACTGGATTGTGCTTTTCAATTCCTAAGTGTGTATAAACGTGCATCCCTAAGGAAAGTGTTGGAGACCTGCTGTCTGTGTAGACTCTAACCCATGTCATGAGTCCTTAAAATACCCCACTTAGTGTGTTGATGAAGAAAAAAATAGACCTTGCGTACTGGGCTCTGCTCTCAAGGTGTGGAAATTTATTAAGTGATACTTCAAAAACAACAAGCCAATATTTCAATTTTACCTGTCAACAACAGATAAGGAAATACTGGCACAGTGGGCTGGAATTATCACTTATAAGGTGTCAATAAATTTATACCATATACTCTGTGAGCAGAGTACAGGGTCCAGTTTTTTTTCCTGATATCTTGGATTCTGTCCAGCACCTGTTGTTAAACATTCCTTCCTTTGTTGTCAGTGTGTTGATGCCTGCTAATTCGCCCTGCCATTTTCCAGGTTGGGGAGAACTTTGTTCCACCACTGCTGGACGCTGTTCTCATTGACTACCAGCGCAATGTCCCAGCCGCCCGTGAGCCTGAGGTCCTCAGCACCATGGCCACCATCGTCAATAAGCTGGGAGGACACATCACTAGCGAGATTCCCCAGATCTTTGACGCTGTCTTTGAGTGCACCCTCAACATGATCAACAAGGTAGGGCTGTGGCAATTATATGGCACTTTTATTAACTATTAACAAATTTGTCCTTCAGGTTTTGTGCTTGTTGACACTGATCATAGAAGCTATGGGGCACAACTAGCTGCAGCTACAGGATAATTGTGGCCCTTGGTTTTAGTTAGGAACAATGATAATGCTAGCTTGTTAACAATACTAACAAGGCTGTTAAATGTTGTTAAATGGCTGTTAAACATCCAATCTAAACTTGTATTTTTCCACTAGAACTTTGAGGAGTATCCAGAACACAGGACCCACTTCTTTTACCTGCTCCAAGCTGTAAACTCCCACTGCTTTCCTGCATTCCTGGCTATCCCCCCCGCCCAGTTCAAACTGGTGCTTGACTCCATCATCTGGGCCTTCAAACACACCATGAGGAACGTGGCTGACACCGGTGAGGCTGGCTGGGACACACATGCATATACACACAGAACAGATGCTCAAAAGTTTCGATAGTTACATCATCTTCAGTGTCCTACAGGTATTTTTTCGAGTATCCGTCATACGTGCGTGTTTTCTTCTCTGCTTGTTTAGAAACTATCTAGAAATATGATTTGTGTAATGTCCACACCTTGAAAAGTATTTGAATTGCACAAAAAGTCTGTACACTGGAAAAATATTGTTGATCAGTTCCAAAAACACACAACTCCAGATCTTGTTGTAAACCCACTGTCATGTCATGTCATCTCTCGAGTGTAGTGGCTTAGTTAGCAGTCATATGTAGGAAAAAGTATTGAATTTTGAAATGAAAAAGGCATTGGAAGCTGAATATGTATGTATTTGTGCTCACCCAGGTCTGCAGATTCTGTACACGCTGCTGCAGAATGTGGCCCAGGAGGAAGCAGCAGCCCAAAGTTTCTACCAGACATATTTCTGTGATATCCTGCAGCACATCTTCTCTGTAGTCACCGACACATCGCACACCGCTGGTGAGCTTACAACAGTGGTTCTCAAAGTGGACTCCAGGGGTCTTTAAGGGGTTTCCAGTGGTCCCCCAACAAAATGAGGAATAGTTCAATTTCACTCTAATTTAGTTCACTAGAAAGGATCCCAATTAGAGAAGAATGTCTACTGTCTTGATAGGTTTCGCTCTCACTGCTATTATCTCCAGTGTACAGTTATAGAAGTCAATACCTGGGGCGAACATCAAATGGGGGCCCATGAACTTACACAATGCTTCATTGGAATCCACAAAATGATTCTATAATGTACATAAGATTCAAATATTACAACGGTAATATAGCAGCATTGTTGTAGGGATGTGGTATTGGGATGCTACACACACACACACACACACACACACACACAGAGACGTAAGCTATCCTGAGCACACATCCTCAGCCTGTCTGTGAAAATGCACAGAGACATAAACAGCTTAGAGGGCAGACGCTCAGTGAGCACAAGAAAGCGATGAGAAATGCTGGTTGATGCCTGTGTCCATTCACAGTCAGCAGCTAGGCTTCCTGCAGAGACTAGGGCTGCATAATTAATAGAAAACAAACTATTTTAAAAAATTAAATTGCAATATTGAATACTGCATTTTCCCATTTGCAAGAGGTTGCATAACAAGGGTTTCTTGCACTATGCAGAATCTCTGTCCTACATGCAACTTATTTTTAGGCTTATTTTTATTCAAACTGAGCAATTACAAGCGTTAACTTCTCGATCTCCCTCACGTTGTTTTACACACTGAAAACAATGTATTTTTGTTAATATCACGCAGCCCTAATACATCTGTTTGTGTTGGTGTCCGTCTTGCAGGGCTGACGATGCACGCCTCCATCCTGGCCTACATGTTCAACCTGGTGGAGGAGGGGAAGATCACCACGGCACTCAACCCGGCCAGCCCTGCCACCAACCAGGTCTTCATCCAGGAGTATGTGGCCAACTTGCTAAAGACTGCTTTCCCTCACCTACAGGAGTGAGTATAGATGCACATCGACACACCAATACAATACACATTAACTCAGTCATTCGTTTATCATTCATTAGCATCAAGGAATAGTTCCCTAAGAGCATGTGTGTCTTTTTGGTTCAGTGCTCAGGTGAAGGTGTTTGTGACTGGGCTGTTCAGCTTAAACCAGGACATTCCTGCCTTCAAGGAACACCTTAGGGACTTCTTAGTCCAGATCAAGGTGAGGCTTTTTCAACAACATATCTGTCTATCTATTTTCACTATTTTGTTGGTATATGAAAATGTACATATAAGTTTTGTTTTTTTTGCTCTATTGTTAAGATAAGAGCATCAGCTAAATGTATCAAATGTCATTGGCAACTCATTGGTATGCCGATAATGGGTTTGACTTGAAAGATGCAATGTAATGTTGTGATATACAGTGGCAGGCATAATAGAAGCCTCCATCATGCATCTGTCCTGCATTCATTCTGCAACGGCCACCGAAGCTTATTCTTTCTCAAATATTGTAAACTATTGTAGAACTGAAAAAGCATTGGTATTGTAGCACACAACTTGTGTTTCTGAAACAACTGGCTGCCAGACTGTTTCTTGTGCCTTTTTTAATGGCTGGAAAGAAAACATAACAAAAGAACTCCTCTGTATTAGTGCAGCAATTATGTACTGTGGCAGGCAAGATATACAAGAAAAAGTGGGACTAATGCGATGGCTACACCTGTCATTAAATGTTTATGTAACAATGTCATTTTACAGTTATTCCAGGGAAGGTCTGGTATTGGCCTTTCTTCTCAACTCACTATAATCCTGTATATTTGTGTACTAATAAGCTTAATTAAATGAAATACCCTGAGGTTAATGCAAAGCCCTGGCTTTGTTGTTTATTGTCAGTTGTTGGATGGCATTGTCTATTCTGAGCATACAGAATAGGTTATCAGCGGCTACATAGTTGGCTGCTTAGTTGTTGCTTCTATAAATAACATTTTCCTACATGGCCAGGCTCTCCCTTTAAGTACATGGAAGGTTTGTGCATGCCGTGCCAGCTCATTGTTGGAATAAAACGGACGGAGCGTGTTGTGAGCTCAGTCGGCACAGGAAAAGCGTTCAATCACTTGTGCGTAAAAAAACCTCCCCACTAACACCGACGCCCCCTTATATCTCCTGCTGTCTCCAGGAGTTTGCGGGTGAGGACACCACAGACCTGTTCCTGGAGGAGAGGGAGGCGTCGCTTCGTCAGGCCCAGGAGGAGAAACACAAGATCCAGATGTCGGTCCCCGGCATCCTCAACCCCCACGAGATCCCCGAGGAGATGTGTGACTGAGCCACCAGCTCCACCAAACTGTACAGTCCTCCAGACAACAAGCAAACACAAAAATAAACCCTAACCACAGCAAACGCAACAAAACCCAAGAGAGGCGCTTGAGTATAGCGGGGGGCCCCCCTCCCCTTCTGCGGTGGCAGAGTGGGCTGTCCCATTGGATGTTTGTTGACCAAAACAATGCCAATAATATGTAAATGATTACCGCGTCACCCTGTGGCCCTTTTTACATAAAATGCGTTTTCTATGGAGACTTTTTGTGTAATATCTTTCCAGAACTGTTAATCTAAGCTCACGTTTCATTTGGTCTATGGCCCATCCCAAGAGTTGCATGATGAGGTTGTAGCAATTAGGACAAATTAACCATTTTGTTTTTGTCCCCCCCCCACGTTCTGTTTTTTCCCTTCCCTTCCTTCTCCCCCATATATTTGTTTATATATATTATATATACAGTCTGAGCTGAGTTTTTGTGGAAAAACTGCATATGTGTCAAGTCATCAACATAAAGGCTTCTAGACCCTGTGGTGTGATGGACAGACAGGAATTGGAAACGTTTTCTAGAGGCACATGCACCGCTTGTTTGGTGCCCCGCTGCATTGTGGGAGAATGTGAATCTAACGGATAATGAATGAAGGTCAGAGAGATGCTGCGTCACGCATCAGGATGCTTAACTTAAAAAAAAAGTGTTTGGCCACTGCCAGGCAGGAGGTTTTTTTTGGGGAAAGCAAAACAGATTATGTGCATATCATCCCAATTGTATAGCATCTTTAATACCATGGGAACATAATTGGTTATTTTTTCCTTTTTATTCTATTTTTTTTTGTTGTTGTGGGTGTGTGCGCGTGTGTGCTGTCGCCTAGTCGACATCAGCGTTTTGTTTTCCTCTAAGAGGATTGTTGCTCATTTGTGAGCCTCCATTAATGGGATGTTTTTAAGGAAGCAGTGGAGATATTTATGGGTTCTTGGTTGGTTGCATCTTTATAACAACTCCTGTTTAACTCAGACGGCTTTCAAGATTATGAATTGTACTAATTTACATTGTTTACCACGTCGTAGTGCTTCAAGACACTACCTTTAGAGCAAAATGAAATAAATCTGGGTTTACATTTAATTTTGTATTTTTGCATTTTTCCATTTGTACCTGTTAAGTTCTGTCCAAATATACAAAAGGCTTTTTGTCCAGAGAGCAAATCAGTTGCGAACGAGTTTAATTAGGCGAAGAATGTATAAATCCAAATAAGTACCCAATCTCTAATGGCAAATTTCCCTTCTCGAAGTGTTACATTTGTTGTGAAGTTTTTGAACTGATTAAAGTTGAGAATTTTTTAACCCTGCCTTTCGCTCAGAGTTCTTCATTCCATTGTAAAGGGGCCCTTTTCTTTTTATATAGCAATTCAACTTTTTTTGTAAGTCAAATGAATTTATGAAGTGCTTCTAAAACGGTCATTACAAAGTGCTTCACACTGTACAAGTACATAAATACAGAAAGAGTGCAACAGTAAACTAAACTAATATCTAGAACACAAGCACAACTCAACTAAAGTTACTTGGACAATAACTTCAGCTAATTCTTTGAGATGCACCCTCTGTCGTTTGTGCATGGTCAATTAGTTTCTGTTCATGAAAGGTGGACAAAATGTTTCAATGCACATTATCAGAAAACTACATTCACTTTTTATAATACATTTTTGCACATTAGGTTTATTACATCATGTCCTGATTTTACAGCCAATGTGATCAGAAGTGCTAATGCTGCCTGATAATGCCTTTGGAGCACCACTTCAAATCCAGTGTTACACAGAAACCTTAGCGTTTGGGTCGTGGGCCACCAGCAGGCAAATGTCCGATCCAGTGAAGTGATGTTGCAGGCTTTTTAGATGTGGTTTTGGATTACCTTTAGAAGGCACAACTACGCAGAGCACATTCTTGGACTGAGCACAGTAGCGACTTGACGATACAGGCTCACATCCAGGCCTGGATGATAAAGAGGTGACCCAGTAAGAGAGCCCCGCCCGCTTCCTCCCAGCCTCTGACACACAGCCAAACATACAGAAATGAATTGTAGAGAAATTTTGCAAGTGATGATAGATGTTTCTCTCTCACACACACACAATAGTCCCGTGGCATCTCTTCGTTTCCTGGGCCTTGGTAAAATGACCCCGTCACTAAGCCCTGTTAACGTACTGGTATTCCATTAAAGGTTATGATGACGCGCTCCCAGGGAGGGCAAATACTCCCACTGAGAGTTGAAATACTCCGCTGATGCAATCCCAACAACATGCTGCCTCTGATACACCCGACGAGGAAGCCATTTGGCCTCCTTGCTCGCTGATCCTCATCCTCAATTTTTTTCTTGATAACTCAGACCCCTGAACAGACACACATTAAGGTGGATTTGGCGGTAACTGGAGGCCCCCCCCCACCCTGGCCCAGTTCCAGATCCAGAGATCTTCAGCCATCCTCGGCAGCTGCTGTTGAGGAGAAGAGGCAACAGCTGGAGGTCTCAGAGCACTGCTGGGAACAAGGCCAGACACCCTATCACCCCTCCCACCCTTGATGCACTGGGCTCTGCCTA
>OOFE01013915.1:8397-26214 GCA_900323365.1 Monocentris japonica | reverse complement strand
GCAAGAGACATTACAAGATCATTACAGCACATGTTAGATACAAGACAGGTAAAACTTTCTGTCTGTTTCAATTATGGATATTTTTTCTGTAACAATGGTTACATGTCCATCTGATTGTTTCTGTGCCATTCGAATCAAGGTGTTCATTCATCCTCGCTGTCTTTATCACGAGAATGAATGTGAGGGAGTTTTTCTATGGAGGATTGCTTTGAAATGAAGCAGCCTTGCAGTTTAACAGTGTTGGTAGTCTGTGTCTTGGTACATGTAAATCTCTCTAGTGATAAAAGTGGTTCTGATCAAATCAAATGAAAATCAAATATGTTGCTCCTTTGGACTTCCTGGTAATTGGTCCACTTACATTTTACAAATTGCATATGCCTGTATTTTATGTTTCCACAGTTCCAGTCTACAGTGAGTCTATAATGGGAAGTGACTTGTTCTGTTCCACTTTGCAAAGCTAAGATCTCTTTGGTGAGTGTCATTCAGATTTATTTTTTTAACTCTGATATTCCTGTTGCCTGCTCCCTTTTTCCAGAGCATGTCTGAGGAGAAGTACCGCCCACTCAGCTCGAGGCTCCTGGTTGGTCGACCCAGGTGGAAGTTACTGTTTGATGAGATTGGGAAGACCAATCGGCAGTGAGTAGAATCGGGGGCAGGAATGTAGAGAGATTGGGCCCTAGCCGGGTGGGTCTTATTAGCTACTATATCCCATTAGCCCCCTTTCAAATTCTGGCTAGTGAAGATAGTTTTACACCAGCTTGGTTAGAAAAATGATAACCTTGGCCTTATGGGCTGGTAAACTTTTCCTCCCTGAGTAGATTATCTGATTATTATTCTTTGGGTGCTTTCATATGTTTTCTTCCATCTTTATTTCCACATTTGCAAGGCTAGGACAAATACATGCAGACAGGATGGAGTAAATAGATGAGATTTGTAAAGTGTGTTAAAGTGTGTAAATCTTTTAACACTATGAATAGCATACTCATTTGTTGTTGTCTGTGTGTGTGTGTGTGTGTGTGTGTGTGTGGTGTCAGTAAGCGAGTAGGGGTATTCTGCTGTGGACCTAAGGGCATCTCCAGGACTCTTCACAGACTGTGTAACTCAGCCCGCTACCCTGGAACCACCTTCGAATTCAACAAGGAATCCTTCAGCTGAGACCAGATCACACCTACGAGCTGGTCCCTATACACCTCATGCTCATATTTCCTATATTTGAAGTATATTTCCAAATATCGTTGGTCAATTTTGGTTACTTGAAACACTGTATACTTCTATGAATCCTTTGGCCAATTCTGTCAGAATTTTTAAATGCAGGAAATTGGTCAAAATATTGGAACATTTGATTGGCCTCCGGCGTAGTGACTCCTCTCGCGGAGTGAAGCCTGACAATCCAACCCAGTGGGAAGAGACCAGCTCCCTGCACTGATTCTCCACTCATCTAATGCTCTTTCTCCCTCTGTGAAGCACCCCTCTCTGGTTTGAATGACATTATTCGAGTCTAATACGAGAAATAAAAAGGTAGTTTGAATCACATGAACTATGATAACCATTGTGCTGTAGGGTGCTGGTACAATGTCAGCCCATTGATTGGTTTATTTCTATAAAACTTAGTTCAACTTGGCACCAAACTGGGAGACTGAGGGACAAAACTAAGGATTTGATTGATCCCTCACTCACCTGGATCTTTGAGGTGATTCGCTTTCAACAGAGGAGAAGAACAAAGGTGGACATACACTACACCTCAAGCCAGTATTTCTAGTTAGTTGGTATTTCAATTTATTTATATTGTTTAAAACTATGTGTGTTTTATTTTCCATGTGAGAATTTCTGCAGAGCTATTCAAAGTCAGTGTCCTTGTAAATCCTTGTATCTCCAGAAAGTAAATTTGAATTTGAAGAAAATTGGTGTTTTTTTCCATTGATAACAATTAATTTGTAAAATGTAATCATGATTATAACAAAAAAAAAGGAAATACAAGGTTTCTACAAAACACCAATAGCTTGATGCTTCAGATCTTGGGACTCACTGAAACAACCTTGTTCTCTACCAAACCATAAATAACTACCATTTATTTAGCATTGCAAGTGTGTATTTAATTTTTTTTATTGTATTTTATATTTTAGTCTATCTACAGGATTGGTCTCTTTTTTATGAGAGCAAAGCACAACATGAAATAAAAGAGATTTTCTATTTATTATATTTTGACTACTTGCATGCAGGAAATGTTACAATAGCGAAATAGAGAAACATTTACATGATATTAGTTTACAAGGGTGAAAAAAGAGAATTACCAAAAGTAAAACTGCTGTGTTACTGGCTGCAACGACTCTCAGGCCAGTGCCTCAGCATTCCTGGTTAAATACGGACTGAAAAACAATCACAGGGACAGTGTGGATCAAGTCTGATTTTAATGCACCATATACAAACTCATTATATTACCATTAATTTTGTGCTATCCTGATGTCACCCATATTTTCTTTGCTTCGTGCAATGGTCACAGTCATTACAGTACACAGTGGCCCTTCAGCACCAGTGACAACACACAAGGGAGTGGTTGGAGGGTGGGATGGGTCAGTGGGTCCACTTTTAGAAAACGGGGTAGAGTGATGTGTAAAATGTTCAAAATAAGGGACATCAGTGGATTTAAGAGAGGGAAAGGACTGAGGCAATGAAAGAAAGAGCTAGAAGATTCACACAAGATTTTGAACAGAGGCAGCCCTAATTAGGTCATCCTGTACAGTTTTAGAACAAAGGGGTGCTAATCCTACATTGTAGTTTTTCACAGAAGCTTTCTCAGTAAAAAATCCTGGTATCTGGTATAGCAGTTTTGGAAATAATATTTTGAAATAACATATAATGCGAATAATACATCTTTCCTCAGAGAGGGAATAGCGGCGTGGAGAGTTTTGCTCTGACACTGGTTCATTCAGCATGAGGCAGCAGATTATGTAATTTGGTTTGAACCTGAGACAGCACCGACTGGAACAGCAGGTTATGACACTACAGCTAGAACAGACCTGGCCTGAGTTCAAAGGGTCCAAAGCACTTCCCTTCCCTTGTGACTTTTCCTTGAGCAGGTTTTATTTTACTCACTTCATGTCATTTCAACTCAGTTCACTTCAATGAGTGGAAATCACTGAGACCGATGCTCTTATTTACAGGTTTGTCCTGTAAACAGAAGCAACATTAAATAGATTACCACACAATGGAATAATAAATTACATAAAATACAGTTGTGTTGCAGGTCAATGAGGAAAGTGAAGGAAAAGTTGCTAAGGAAGGAAAAAGGTCACATTATTTCACTAGTCCAACTGTAGCCCTTCTGTCACTGACTGTAGAGTGGCTCAGGTGAATGACCCCATGGTGAGCTATTGGACCGGTCAGGAGCCATAGTTTATATACCTGACAAAAAAAATCTCCTTTTTAACTGTATGAATCTTGTTTTTTATATGAAATGTGTTGTGTATTAATGAAAAGATATTGGCCCTGAATATCTGTTCCAGTAACTGTTGGAATATGTTTGACTGATTGTATGTGTGTTTCTGTATATATATATATACTGTATATATATATGTCTCTCTACATATATGTCTGTGTATGCATCTGTCAATGTTACAGTGTTGTCTGATACGAAGCCGACCCTTCCTCAGAACTGCTCTGCAACAGCGGCTGTCTCTCTCCATAGCTCGATGGCCTCTTCTTCCTCTGGTTGCGTTTCCGCCTCCTTATTGCAGCAACGACCAGCACAGCGATGACTGCGGCTACCAGCGCCCCGAGGATCCCGGCCCCCAGCAGCCACTGCCAGATCTGCTGGGCTTGCTGAAGGTAGGGTGTCAGGAACTCCTGGACAAACCTCTGGCCTGGGGTGGAAATGGAGACGACGAGATATTATGATATGAGAAAAAGTTTAAGAACGGCTCATTTAGTAGATATGCTTGTTTTTTCGTACTGACCAGGGTCCAGCAGATAGGCGTATTCGTATCCCAGAGCTTTGTTGGACAGGAAGTAGTCTCCATTTGTATAGAGAGGCAGGAAGGGCACCATGTAGTAGCCGTCGTTGTGACCTATGGGAGCATTGGCACGTGGATAGTGGGTGCGGGAAGGCTGGTGGGTCCTCAGCCAGCGCTCAAAGATACTGGACAAGAAGAGAGGAAGAAAAGACAAAGGGAAGGACATGGGTAGGTGGGACAGAGGGAGAGAAGGAGATTGAAGAAATAGGAAAGAGGAAAAGAATAAGGGAGCAGGACAAGGGGAAAGGAAGAATGGAGGTTGATGAAAAAGATGAGAAAGGAAGGGATGGAAAAATGAGGAAAGAGAGGAAGAGGGAAGAGAAAGAGGGAAACAGATTAATTAAATATGGAGGAAAATCTTGGCGTGAGGTTCACCATGAGAGAAACACAAGCATTACACCAAAGATGCAGTTATATCTAAATCCTCAAAACAGCTCAAATAAGATTAAAGGACAACATCAATAAAGGGAAGGGATTGCTAGAAAGGAGCCAGAGGACAAATAAGATCCGTTGGATTCATTGCTACATAACAATTTAAATGTGGCCTCATGGAGAGTCAGCTAGTTTACATGGTAATGTATATGTTGAATACATTTCATGATCTTTGGGCCCTTGAAACCTTTTAAAACCGTGTTCTCATTTAAAAATACATGGGTGTGAATGAAAAAAGCACTCTTTCCTATCGTCCTGAAAAACCTACTTTTTGCAGATGCAAAAATTAAACGACCGCAGGTCTTCCAGCTTGTATTCTGTGTGTCTGTTTAGTAGAAACATTAGAAGACGCTTATTGCCTTAAAAGCAATTTGTAATAACTACTTATTATCCTGAGGCTGATTTCCTGAATCTTTGAAAGGTTTGGGACAGCATTTTGTGTAGGCTGATATCCGATGGCTGTATTATTTTTTGTTAAATATCCTTAAGCTTGTCTTTCCTTTCCTTTCCTTTCCTTTCCATTCCATTTACACAGCAACCTGCTCAGTTGTGTATGAAGGACCATTACTGGTAATTATCGCTTTTATTCTTGTTCTTGTTCTCTCTCTGCCTTTGTTGCTCTCTATTAATTCCCCTACTTTCTCTCTGACTGCCTCCTTCTGTCTCCCTGTCTTACTGTCTTTATCTCTCTGTCTGTCTTCTCTCTGTTCCCTCCCTCCCCCACCCTTCCTTTCTATGTCTGCCTCCCTTCTCTTCTCATTTTCTACTCATGCATTTTTGTTGAAAACTATGTTGCTACGTTACTCTACCTGTCTATGAAGGCGTGGTGCAACAGGAATATGGGGTCATTGGCTGAGCCTTGCACTGAGGACATGGAGCCATTCATAAAAACATGTAAAGCGTTGTGCATGGTGCTCTGGCCTTGAACTGCCATACCTGTCTCTGGATTGGCAAAACCTGCAGGAGGGAGAGAGTAAAAAGAGGTATGAGAGAGAGAAAGAAAGAGTGAGAGCAATTGAGGTGTAGAGAGAGAGAGGGAGGTGGGACATAAAAGGGTGAGAGAGAAAAGGGAGAAAATGTACACGTGTGCATGAGAGAGGGGAGTAGAGAGTAGACATGAGGAGAGATGAGGGATGAGTACAAATATGATGAGAAACAAGGGGAGATGTTTGAGAATGATATAGAGATTATAAGAGAAGTATAGAGAAAAATGTGTTACAGCCCCATTGTCTACCAAATATTTCTAAAACAAATACTTGCACTGGGAAAACCTGTAAATCACATCTGACATTGCTCCCCTGTTCATAACAGAGTTGACGCGGTTGGATGGACTCAAATTGTACTCTCCATCTGGATCATGAACAAGCTTTTGAAATAACTCAACAAAGAGGCCTGATGTCTGTCACGCTAACAAACAAGGGACTTGGCATGCTCAAGACCAAGTGAAGGCTCCTTAGCAGTATGCTTTACACTATTTTGAGTGATGCTTCATGGGTAATTCTTCAATGCAACTGAGAGGCACAAACAAATATAATGGATAACATGTTTGTTAGAGCAATTTGCTAAATTGTCCATCATCATTGCCTCAAAATGTTGTCAATATCATACCTTCACCAAGAAAAAATGACAGGGTATAAAAGGAAAAATATATGTCCCAGAATGTTTGTTTTTGGCTAAAGCTAAGCTTGCTAGCTAGCCAGTGTGGTGATGATAACACTTTCATGATATCAAACGTTCACTCATTAGTGTAGCAAAAATGTAGCTAGCTCTGTCACTGGACAATCTGCGACTGATGCAAGGCCTCACTTCTGTGCTTGTTTTGAACACATTGGGTTTGAGAGGGGGGCAGAGATGGGAGCTGGGTTGAAGTTGGCAATTTACCATGTAAAAAGATTACATTAGCAGTAAAGATGTTTAACCCGGGACTGTCAGACTCTACATCTACTGATCCTCCACCTACAACTAAGAAACGGCGCATGGAAAATAAACTTGTGGATGACCGATCAATATTGGTTCAGCATTCATCGAAGGCACTAAAAATCTCTCTTTGTAATTTCTCCTACACAGCCACTAGAGGGTGCATTTGAGCACAAGTCACAGATTGTATTTTTAAAGTTAAGGATAGTTTAAGGTCAAGAGTCGGGTCAGGATTAAGATTAGAATGAGGATTAGGTTTAGGTTAAGGTGTTTTAGGCATGTAGTGAAGGGGACAATGGGGGCAAGGTTAGGGTTAGGGAATGAATGTAGTAGCCACACAAACGTGTGTGTGTGAATGAGTGAGTGTGTGCTTGCGTGGGTCTGTATGCACCACCCCTACCCTCCAGGGCGTTTCTGAAGCTCATGTTGGCAAAACGGTCCATGGGTCCCGTCTCGTACTCGGTGAGACCCACCACAAAGTCCACATCAGCCGTCGTGGGGAGTCGCGTCACGCGGCCTGGATCGTGGTTGCCGGGGTTACGTAACAGTGGACCCTCCCCAGTACCGTTACACAATGCCTCTCGGCTGTTGTACTCCTCTAGCTGGGTGCATATTACCTACACATACACACACACACACACGCACACACACACACACGCACACACACACATACACACATGTAAAAAGGCTATGGTTAAAGACTCTATAGACATTTTAATGCCACTATATTTTAATGCCACATGTGGTCACTCAAAAGGCTGTTAAACAGAAATGATTGTGTTCAATTACTGTGGGGGAGGGACTGAAAATTATAGAAGAGGAAATGGAGTGAAAAACATTTTATACAAAAGCCCAAAATATCATGTGCAATATATCATGACGTACACCCTTAAGAGGTAGTTTTGAATTGTTGACGCAGTTGTTGGATTATAAGCATAGGTACATGTGTCATTTATTTCAGTGAAGACAAATGGGATGATGTTAAAACCCAGTAGGAGAAAGAGAGTGGTGGGTGAAGCATGGAAAGGAAATGCAAGATTTCTGGCTCCCTCAAACTAATTAAGAACAAAGTTGCTGTCTTAGGTACATTTTCTAGAATGAGAAAGCCACTGAAGTAGGATTTTCTTTCCCGGATTCTGTTCATTTATGTGGGCTGGATCAATTAAGAGTAAATTGTGACAAATTTGGTTGTGTGTTTTCACCCTATTGCTCAGCTCTTTGGATTAGCAGGTTAAAGCAGCTTTAGGACTGCAGACCTGCAGAATGTAATGGAAATCTACAAGTCTACAAGAGATTTAGTTAGTATATACAGGTACACACACACATACACACACACACACACACACACACCACACACACACATACAAATACACTTTTCTTGCCTTCCATGAAGAGAAGACAGAAGCAGGGCTGATGAGGTTGGGGCTGAATGGGCTTCGTCCGCCCATCAGAGCATCAGTACACACATCACAGGCCTGAGCGTCCCTCCAATCCCAGTAAGGGATGGTGAAGTTAAAATCTCCCGTCAACTTCCTTATCTCGTTCTCCCAGTGAAGCAGGTAGACACGGTGCCAGGGCAGGAAGGCTGCAGACTCGTGGGCAAAGTCAATGTCCGTCCAAACATTTCCTGGCCCACCCAAGAAGGCGTCCCGGGACACAAAGTAGTGCATCCAGACAAAGAGGTCATAGGTTGAGATGTCAGCGAACATGGGGTTCTCACCGTTCTCACCCATCTCAGCACGTGTTGCTGTGGAGATGACATAGTCACGGCTGATGGTATTCTTGGCCAGGTTAAGGTAGGAGATGAACTTATGTTGCTCGGCAACCGACAGTGTCATGATGTTCCGGCGCACCGACTCCCGGTACTGGCCGCAACCGGGACCCCAATAGCCAAATCGGCATTCACCACAGTTGAAGCCTCCATAGTTTCCAGCGCAGCGGCACGTCCGGTTAAAGAAAGCTAAGGGCCAGCGCTCTCTGTCATCGATTCCGCTGTGCGGGTACTGGGGCCCATGGGGCTCCTCTGAGACCTCCACCTCGGTGCAGAAACCACGGCCAGACAAGGCACCGCAGGCTGAGCCATCACCATCCCACACCGGGCAGCACTCTTTGGTCCGTAGTCCCTCGGAGTTGGCACACGGCCGGGGGAACTGGCATACACAAGACCCAAGGAGCTGCAGCAGCAGAGTTACAGACACGCACAGGCTCCTCATGATGAACTACAAGTCAAAGTCACCACAGTGAGAGCCAAAAGGCACTTAGTACCTCCAATTCCTGAAAAGATGGATGGCAAGCTAGTATTTAGCTAACTGATCAACTAAGTAACTGTCTCAGAAATGATCTAATTACTTATCTTCTACACAGCAGAACCTGATGCCTTAACAGATACAGCAAAGCTCAACACATGAGATTCACTGCACAAACGTTAGTTCCAATTGTAGAAGCAGAGGAATAGAAGAGTGCACATCCAACCAACTATAGTCAGGAGCTGGATGCTGCAGTAGACTTGAAGAATAAATGCACCTGTGTAATTGCTTTATCTTCAAGCAACTATTTACTACCTTGTCTCATTTGCAGGTTTCAATACTAGTCAGTAGTGAATGTCCTCACTGCTTCTACCCCACTATGCTACCATCTATCCCACTACCACACCTCCCTCCACACACTCTCTCACACATAGCCAACATCCCACAGAGTCTCCTGCTCCGTCTCAACTCACTGAGCCATTTAGGGGCAGTCCTCCAACAAAGTGTGTGATCTCATTGTGATCTCAAGCACAAACACACATGCACAAACACAGGCACTCACACACTGTCACATGCTCAGGATAATATCCCTGATTCTTCTTTCATTTTGTCTAGAGACCAGCTGACCTCCTCCTAACTATACCTCAGGCAGAAATGTGTGTGTGTGTTACCCCCCTCCCCTTGGCCAAGCTTGGAATGTATGCATGATACAAGTGCCTCTGTATATTTAAGAGAGAGAGAGAGAGAGACAGAGAGAGCGAGAGACAATGAATTTAAAATTGACATCTCACAGTATATTGATCAGAATCAGAGTATGCATGTTTTCAGTCCAACCAAACACTACAGCAGTGTACAGCAGCAGATTTCTTCCCCTTTCTCTGGTTGAACGTGTGCTAATCACTGAAGCAGTAGTGTAACTGTTTAAATTTCATAGGGCATTTGTCTCTTTGAAAGTCATATTTCACTTTGATATTACTCTTTGAGTGATATTGTCATTGTAGTGTCCCCAACTCAACATGGGTCCATGAACAGTCAACTTGGGGGACATAGGCACCACTTGCATTCAGGCTTTTTTTAGACTCTTGATAATCGCAAACATCTCAGTATCTTAAACAGTAAGTCATTTGTGGTCGCTGACTAGTTCTCAAATCTCCACGGGGAAGTGAAAGCCAGGACTATGATGTGAAAAAACATTTTACTATTTCACAATAAAAACATTTTAGAGCACCAGTGCTGTCTGTGGATACCAAGGCTTCAAAAAACATCGGCCATGGTGTCATATCAGTCAATTTAGAGCCATACAATAAACACAAAACAAATATAGTGTACACCATAGCATACAATATAGCATTTGAAACTTTGCTTATGTTCACAGTTGAGATTCTGTAAGTCTGTGTAACTCTGAGAATGAACAGAAAAAATGTCTAATCACATGCTTTGCCTTTCCCTAGGGGGATTACCTTTTTATGAGGTCGGATTAAGGATTGCAAATTCAGTTGAGAAACAATCAATGTTTCAGTCAATGTTTACAGTGAATGTGCAGAAGTGAGGGAAATAGCTTCTTAAGTGGATAGGACAAGCTAGATCAATAATGGTTTGGAAACTGAATAAATCCCTCCATCAGCCGAGCACTTGCTATACACAGCAGTCAATTTCCTAATAAAACTACACGCAGCGGTCAATTTGTTAAAAACTTACAAGGATAGTGGGGAGGAAACGGGATGGCACATACCAGTTCACCATTGTCAAGAGTGATTGAGTGTATCCACATTATAGACTTGATTTATGGCATTAATGTGTGCTGCATGTTCATGTGCTTAAACTCCATTTCACGCTATATAAATGAAAAGGACATTGATAATTTCCTCTGATTTGCCTCACATTACACAAAGTAAATATAACTGAGATAATGATCTGCCTTGTTGATGTGTCCATTGGCAGGACACTGATTCCCTATGAGCTCCAGCGGTGCTGTCCTGTAGCTGACCCTGACCTCTGACCTCCATGTGGAGTTACAAGTGAATTTCCCTTTTGGGATCAATAATGCATCATTATGACAATGTACCTTTTTTTCTGACAGTACCACCTGCTTTCAATACCTTAACTACTGCACCTTGCTACTTTTTTATTGCCTTTTGTATTGTTTGCATTGATTTTTGTGGATGCCATACCTAATCAATTAAAGGGAAATAATGCTAATATTGTAAAGCACTTTTCAAAACATATTTTAAACAAATAAACAAACATATTTCACATATTTAAAAATGTATAGAGTACAGGAGGTCTTTGAACGAGTATCCTCATCATCTCTACGCCAGCTCTCTAGTAACCTTTTATCCTTCCATCTCAGCAGCAGCGTGACTTACCATCCACATCATGAGCACATAACTTAAAACAATGAATGGGAACTCATGAGAATGTACGTGGAAAGTACGAGGAAGGGAGACAGGGGGCTTGAGTTAGTTTCGTCATGTGCTGTGCCTCAGGTTTCCTAGACTAGTACAGTCAGGTTCTCCAGGGCAGAGAGTCATTCAGGATCACAAGCCGGTCACATGCTAACGTAGCCAGGCACGGGGTGCAGCTTATCCTGCTGCAGGAAGGCAGTGGAGCGCACAGGAATGACCATCACAGGATAAACCATCTGTGCAGGGCTCCCCTGAGAGAGACAGAGAGAGACAGAGAGGCAAAAAGAGAGAGAGAGAGGGAGAAAGAGGGAGAAAGACAGACAGCGAGACAGACAGGGACAGCGAGAGGGAGAGGAGTGAGTTTGTGTGTGTGTGTGTGTGAGAGAGAGAAACACCACAATAGATCAATGGGCCAAATTAAGCTCTCTAATTAGTTTATTATTATATAGTAGTATCCGTTGTTTGTGTACCTTCCTATTTTTTGAGCTCTGGGTTTCTTCAGAGTTTCAAGTGATCCAAAATGTTCAATTTAGAGCTGGGCTATGGGTACTCCTCCTGAATACATCAACATCAGTGAAGGATTTGTGAATGAAGCCTAAATTGAGGCCTTCTCATAAATGTCATCTTTTCTCCAACCAAACACAGGAGGGCAGTATGACCCGTTCATAGCATAAAACACCTGCTTTGAACACAAGACCCCATAGGGAGAGTTGCCCATCACAGCATGAAGATTGGGTTTCCTCATCAGTTGTAAAGAGACAGGAGAGTAGCGACAGGTCTGAAGAACTGTGGTTGTTTGTTGCTGTTGTTTGACTGTGCTTGGTTGGTTTTGTCATTTAAGCAGGTTTTACACATCCAAAAAACAACCCTGCTGCCCTACAGAGGCAAGCCACAAAACGTGATGCCCAAGGCGATGATTTGTCTCTTAGCTGTAGCTTCAAATCTGCAAATGGGGCCTTCAGTTCACTGTTGAAAACATGGTGAGTCGGCCCTGGTCTCATATAGGACATCCACTACCACTACCCCTACCTTGTGCTGTGTGTGTGTGTGCGTGTAGTACTTAATTGATGTGGCTGACATGATTTGCCAAGGCCCAGAGAGGGTCACAGGCATGACCTATTGATCTCTGACCTTAGGCTACAGTGTTAGATAGATAGATAGATAGATCACATCACTCAGTCTTGTCTATGATAACCTCGCCTCCCTTTTCACTGGGATTTTGCAAATTTTATGATTTCATGGCTGTAGGGCAAAATTATATTTCATATACTGATGTATACTAATAGAGCAGATGGGTGTCCTGGTGGTTAGAGACACACAGATTTGATCCTTTTACAACCTGTCAATCCATGCTGAAATTTAATTCAGACACTGAATCGCTACCTCCCTTGTGTTTCAATGGGAATGCAAAGTAAGAAATTCCTACACTGCAAAATATGTCCGTCTCACTGACTCAAATTCATTCTTAAAAAGTTTTTTTCTGAAAACAAGTATAAAAACAATCTGTGAATGGGGTGAGATAATTCTACATGATTCCAGTACGTCTAAACTTGTTTACCAGACTTTTCTTGAATCAAGTGGCATAATCTTGGCATAAGTCAAGTGATCTGCCCTACTTAAAGAATATTCTTGAAACAAATAAGACTTACCTGGAAACGAATGAAATAATTTCAACCGATTGTAAAACCGAATACAAGGTTTGTTAAGACTTGTTTAAGACTTATATACTTGTAAATGTTAAGTCCTCACGAGAAGGGTTACCTTCTGTTACTGCTGATGATGATCCAAAAAGATACAACATGCTTGTCAGCCACTGTAGGAAAATCGTTTTCTAATACAGAAGGAAAAAAGGTTTGCCAATATGTGCTCAATGAAATCAAGCTGGTTGGGCTAATTAGAATTAGATTACCAAAGAATGAATGTTTCTTATTTCATGTTTACACGCCATGAGCTTTCTGATTACTTCATTTATTTATACAGGAAAAAAATAAAACACAAATATGTGGCATTAAAAAAAGTGCCATTGTATGCGCTTGATGAAATAAGAATCAGATAACATGAGAGTGAATGTCTCATAACTGACGTCCTCGTTTTCCTGTTGGCATTTATGGTCGTATTTTTTTCTCTATTTGTCCTACTTAGAGTGAGAATATCACAGACAAGTAACAACTCTGTAAATCGGCTATGTGTCTATAGCAACCATGGGTATCCAATGTTATTTTGAAATGCCGTTGAATAATTGATTTGCAGACTGTGACACTGACTCTCTTGTGTTTGTGATTTGTGGAGGAGTGTGTGTAAAAGAGAATTTTAGCATGTAGATGTTTGCATGTGGATGCTGCACATTTTTCAGCTGCACACATGTACATAAATAGTATACACACACTACAGGCAGATACTTACACTTGCATGAGCACGCATCCACCCACACACATACACACACTCACACAGTGCAGGTAAATGATAGGGTGTCTTTGCTGTAGCTATTGTGACTATAGACTCAGTTTGACAATGTTGGATATTAAGCACAAACAGCATAGTAAATGATTCATGTTGATCTATCAAACCTTTCAGTACAATTCATTGTGATCTTGTACACTCTATCTCTATCACATATTGATTCACCTCAACTCTATCTGAATTAAATGAGTAATTGATCCAGATTTGGATCAATCAAATGTCAAGGGTCCGTGATTAATGGGAGGAATCTGGTGTGTTGTTGATGATGACTGTGCACGTGCATGTCTGTGTGTGTGTAGAAGGTTTGACTGGCGTCACAGGGGACAAATAGAGTTTAGCAGCTTGTTAATTTTCCATTTTACTACAACTGTGAATTGTTACCATGGAGATATGATCCCAGACCGGTCTGCCGTTTCATCTGGACTAAACAGCTCTATTTAGAGTTCATGGATAAGATGTGAAGTGACAGGAGACAGAAACTTCTTGTGTATTGGAGTGTGTGGAGCTACTCTCTAAAAGTGCTGGGTTGCAAAACAACCCCAAATTGACCACATCTTCTGGGTTGGTCTACTTCAGTCCAGAAGCTGGGTTGTTCATTTGACCCATGCACTTAGTGACCTTAACTATACTGCTGGCTCAAATCCTCACCTGATTCTCTATCTCATTGCAATCACTACTTGCATCATATTCAATCTTAATATCTGTTAATATTAGTAATATTTATTTTGAATATACCTTTATATCACATTTTTACCATTATATTTATGCATTTCATTTTATACTGCTGGATACTTGGAAGACAGAGCTAGTTAACGTTGCGCTAGAGGAAGAGTTCAGCTGAGTTGAGGTAAACTGCTATAACCACCGTTAACTGACTTATTGCTATCTGTCTCAGTGATGTTAATGTCAAACTCAAACTGTAACATTAGTCTAACTCTGTTACTAACATACAGCTGCCAGCTAGGTGAAAGCCTAACTAACTGTACAGTAATGTAACATTAATTACCACTCACTGTAAGATGCCTCTTACTCCATTCATTTTCAGTAAGTGAGCTGCACGTAGCTGCCTTCAGCTGAAGACTCGTCTCTCAGCCCACTGGAGACTCCGGCATGGTGCCAAAATTGTCCACTGACAATCAAAATGTTAAATCACTCAGTGAACAAACCCAAACAATCCAGAATTTGACCCAACTCAACCCATCAGTGTGTTTACAGAAACTACTCAGCATTTTTGTGTATGGGCATGTGTGTGTGTATATGAATGAATGAAGAAATGTTTGGAAATGTGTGTAAGCATGCAGGTATGTGTGCGTGTGTGTGTGTACACTTGTGATTCTCTTCCTTTTAAGAGTGGTGGCACACTTTGATGACATTCAAAAAAGCACACTATTTGTATGGTTGTATGTCAATCACAAAACCGTGTATGATCAAATAAATAGTGAAATTGATCAGATTTCTATAATCCAATGGATTGTAATGTGTCATGTGTTAGATGTAATGTGTTACTCTCCAAATCTGCTCATCACTCACTGCTGTGTGGTTTTCCAGCATCAGCAAATGAACCTGTGATAATTTGCTTGTGTGTATGTATCAGTGTCAAAACACAAGATCATAAAAGCTAGAAAGAGAGAGAGAGGGAGGTCAGGGTTAGTAAGGCTATCACTGCATCAGCTAAAGCTGTGAGCATTGAGCCTGTGCATGTGAGAATTAGAGAAACAGGGCATGCGAGTTTGCAATGTGTGTGTGTGTGCGTGCTCTTTTAATGGTCCACTAATCCCACTTGCATTTGGCTGGCAAATTAATCCAAGGCTTGTCATGGCCAACCTCTAAAACCCCTTCTATCCCCTACTCCTACTCTGTCTGTCTCTCTCTACTCTCTATCTATACCCATCTCCAGATGGTATCGTGGAGGTAGGTGTGATATAGAAAGAGAGAGAGCGAGAGAGAGAGAGAGATTGAGAGAGGATGAATGACCCGTGATGCGCACGGAGCCTCCTTATTGGAGCGCTGTGGCGCGGCGGAGAGAAGAGAGGGGGTTCATTTGTTGCCATGGTGAAAAAGTGGATTAACCACCGCCAGCATGATGCTCTGATGGACGCGTGAGGGATATTGCGTTTTTCCAAAAACATTCACCTGCCCTGCACGCAAAGGTATGTGGCTCCAACTTCTCTTGTTTCTTTTTTAAGCAGTGGAGGGATTCGTTCAAATAAAAATAGCCTTGTAAATACAATTCCTCACATTTTACCGAAGGGCGTCTAAGTTCACAGAGGGAATGCATTTATAAGTGACAACAAACGGGACGTCCCCCTCCGATAACCTCCTGCCATTGTCGTCTCGTACTCCGGAGAACATCACTATCAAATCACTATAATATTCCTATAGGGACTTGTGGTGTGTCTGTAGTGAGGTGCTAGCGACCTAATCGTACTTGAGGTATTTTTTAATCTCCTATCATATCCCCATAATATTCCTATAATACTCATATAGTCACTTATAGTTTTATGTGATATTGTATCCTTCTAAAATTTACCATAGGAGTGCTGTAGTTATTTTTCGTGAGGAAAATATTTCATTTATTTGCTGTCATAAAAGTCATATTTGCGTATGATCCAACAAATTCCTTCCCTTTTCCAAACTGGCAGATGGAGTGGCGAACCTAATGAGAAATAAACAGAGGGAAAGAAAGAGAAAGAAGTGGGGGCTTATTGATTGATATCAGATATTATGAGCAGATTATCAAAGCCCGTCTATTTGATTTGTGTCATCACGGAATTAGTCTTTTAATGCCACAATTCCCTCTGGCTATACGCACGCATCCATAATATTTCAAATCACAAATAAGCTGTTGTAGTCTTATTTTAGTGCCAGATCAAAATATCAGACGGTCATAGCTCGCGGTAGCAGTGAGTGTCAGTGTTATGGCTGGAGACGTCTGCAGAGGAGCTGGACGTTCCCATTAGATTTCTATTGATTTGAACCGATCTTTAATGATTTGATCTCTGTTGGTCTTTTCGGTGGACGCCAGACGAAGCTGTGGGTTAACGGCTCTTTACTCCTGTGACCGCTACGAAACTTCATTGCTATCGACCTTCTCCACTGCATCGTTATTCCAGCCCACAGTATCACCTCTGATGCCTGATATTTGATCCGAGAGAGAAAGACACACACAGAGAGAGAGAAACAGTCATCCCCATGTTCATCCCGCATAGATCTATATTATAGCATTATAAATAAGGGAGCAATTGAATTTTTATTAATGTTTCTGTCATACAATTTGTGATAACACTGATATTAGATATTTCCCCCAGAATTTCCCCCCGCGGATCAATAAAGTATCTATCCATCTATTACATTAGCAACATATAAGTCCCTCTTCTGCCCCGCCAGTGAAGCATATTTGATTTATGCTTCCCTCTGTCTTTTGTAGAGATAAAAGACAGAGGGAACAACATAGTCAATGGGACAGAGAGAGAGAGACGCGAGGGGAAAAGGAAAAATAGAGAGAGAGTAGAGAGAGATTGATCAGAGACACTGGAGGTTGATGGTAGTCACACAAATCGATACGCTTTATTTGACACCGCCACACACGTTAGCTCTTCCCGTCCGTGTGCTAGTCTCTCTACCTATCTGCGTCTCTGTGTAGCTCTCTGTTGTCCCCTGTCTGTCTCTCTATATCAATTTGTCTTTGCCCCCCCTCTCTTTTTCTCTCTCTCTCCCTCTCTTTCTCTCTCACGCACACACTCACACACACGGACTGTGTCCGAGAGAGAGAAAAAGAGCGAGAGAGAGGGGTAAAGAAGGGGGGGGGGTGGAGTCGGGGGAAGAGAGCGAGCGAGAGGGAGAGAGGAGCGAAGAAGAGAGAGAGGGGGCAGAGAGAGATAGAGAAAGACACACGAGGTAGTCACCTTGCCGTTTGTCGAGGCGCGTGGGGCAGCGAAAGCCCCACTCACAGCTCGCGCCAAGACCAAACAATCTGTACATTTATCAACCGATTGGCTGAGTCACGATAGAAGGCGTCGTAAAATAACTGACATAACAGTTGATTAAACGTGCTAACCGAAAATCTCAAACCTGTACTGTGTTGCTTAGCAACCACGTTGTTTAGCTTTAGATATTGCTCGACGGTAAATAACAATTAACTATTGGTATTATTATTTAACTATTATCGATTAAAATTAAAGATTTTTGGTGACATATTGCTTGAATTAAGCTTAACATCAACTTCAGAACGTAGGCCTGTAGTTAGGACCATGAGGTTCGATGATTCCAGAGGAGAGGAGAAGGAGAGGGCCAAAAACAGATAAGAGGAGAGGAAGGGTAGGATGGGGGGTTAGAGGAGGAGGGGTG
>OOFE01013914.1:0-10733 GCA_900323365.1 Monocentris japonica | reverse complement strand
CCGAATCTAGTCCTCTATTATGGCTCGGTATAATGAAGAAGATATGAAACAGATTTGGGAATATTTTAATGAAAGAATTGCCAGTATCATATTTTTTTTGTCACATTCCACGCTGTAATTTACAACTACGGCGCCCTTGTTATCTAAAAACAGCAAATTGTAATTAAGTAAGAAATTGGGCTTTTGTGTTAAGGTTGGTGATTAGTAATAACAGTCTATTGAAGAGTTATCATGGAATTATTCTTATGAATACAAAAAAAGACCTATTTTTTTTTGGCCCACCTCCCTCACACACACACACACACACTGTGGGAAAAGTAATGATGGTAAGCCTGTAAATTATCCACCGCCGGTTGTTAATTGAACAGTTCCATTGTTACCATGACAAACTGTCTATTGATTGGCTATTGGTGCTTCTACCGCTTGCCTCGCGAGTTCAGCGCGGAGAGCGATGAGAAGCAAGTGTGAAATAATAAAACAGCAAGCTGAAGAAGGAAAGGGAAGGAAAGCGAGAAAAATATAGGAAGCTGAAAGAGAAAGAACAGGGGTTGGGGGGGTGGTAAAGGTTGGTACTTGGCCTAGGTGTTCAATTACAGCGTGCAAGAGGTTAAATCAATAACATTTAAATTGCTTATGGTAATCGCCCGCGCTCCAATCACTGGGATCAGCATAACCAATCTGCTGACCCGCGCCGCGCTCAGCCACAGATTGAAGCATATGAAGAGGGAGTCATTTGGCTATAGGGGTCAGCGTGGATTTTCAGTGTGTGTGTGTGTGTGTGTGCTTGCGTCAGTCCGGTCGCACCAAATTTGAAGTGAAATGTTTCCCCATACGTGAAAGGATGAGGCGGAGGAGATGTACGACTAGAAACAGGAAATAGTTTGACATGGAAATAGGTGGAAAGTAAGGGAGCGGAGGTCCTTCAACTCCCAACGACCCGGGTTCAAATTCCCAACTTGTGCAAGGAAGTTTTAACCCGAACCAAATCACATCATCTGCCTTTCAGACTTGCTCATTATGTGCATGCACACAAGTGCGTGCATCTGCGTGTGAGGGGAGGAAGCTGACTTGTGGCCGAGCGCATCGCAGCTGTGTTCTACCGCCGGCCTATCACAGTCAGAGAGACGGGCCAGTAAAAGGTAGGATGAGAAGAAGGCTCGGGTCTTTATTATTGGAAATGCTCAAGAGGGTTAGCAACACATTTGTACATATCTGCTACTGTTGCAGAATGCCTTTCCATGCACGAGAAAAAGAAAAGGGAGTAAAGAAAACGTGGCCTCAAAATGTCCACCTGGTGGTACCCAATTGATACATAATTCTCTTCGCCAGCCGTGAGTCAGATTCCTTCTAACCATTCATTAATTTTTCAGGACCTGGGATGCGGTTGTATGATATAAATATCCGCCTCACCTCGGCGCCGGTGTGGAGTGCGACTTTGAAGTTGTGCCTAATTAAGCGACTGTACAGTTAACCAGCCTAACAATAAGGAATGGGGCAGATCTGAGGGATGTGGATGACAGCTAATGAAACACAGACACAAAGCAGACCGAACAGACGGGGAGAGAGGGGTAGCATCTTCAACTGTATCTAATCAAACTGTCATATATTAAACTGTACAGTACGGTAGGCAGATAATGAGTAGGATGGGGAGGAAGAGAGCTGCACGCATGCTTGCACGCTTTCTGTAGGATGCATGTTCATTTTTGCATAAAGAAATCCACCCACCCACTCTGCATGTGAAGTAACACGTACAGCATGGGTGTGTCTGAGGTTGTTAGTTATAGGAGGCGGTTGGGGGGGACGAACGCAAGCCGGGGCTCCTCCCCCTTCACCCCGGCTGTGAAACGCCTGGCTCGTCTGAGGAATGAGAGACCCTGGAGGGCCAAGGGTCCCGAACAAATGAGCTCCCATAAAACTCCTCTACTTATACAGGGACAGGACACAATGCAGACGAGCAGCCACCCCCCAAAGCAGCCTTCATGGTAATTTCACTCCGCTATTTACAGTGCCCACCCATGGGTTTCACTAGTCTTGTGTTGACGCCAGTCACCTTCATGTGTGGCCGCAAAGCATTCATCATATCAGCAGCTGACAGGTCTAAACTAGTCGGTTCACTTTGTTTCCCAACAGCCAAAGTAAAACAAAAGTGGGAGCCTGGTAGCAATTATCCTTTTCTAAGAAACAAAATGGGTCAAATGATATCTCAGCCATTGGTTTTCCCCGTGCATTTAGTAGAAGTATTTGCATGAATGTGTTACATACAACCGGCATAGTGTTTTCTGCACTGGTTGGAAATGAAATAAAAAGCTGTATTGGGGGATATGCAGGGGAATGTTTTCAACATCGCTAATGAAGTTAATTGCTGGAGCTGAGGCACTTTTATGAGCTGCACCTGGTCCATAAATGACTCCTAATGAGGAGCAACTCAGTTGACTTTTAAAATGCCTCCCTCTAGTGGAAGAAAGAAATCCCTTCAAAGCACAAGAGTCACACCTTCCACAAGCAGAGCATGGACATGTTTAGATTTTAAGACTCTTTTACAAGCAAAATTAAGCTTAAAAAAAGTTGTGCAGTAATTAAAAAGATTGCCGATCAATAGATTCAAAACCAGTCACTTTCAAACCCAGACCTCTTTAATATCTCAAAAATTATTAGTCATTTTTCCACGCCTTTATTCTTTTTATTTGTTTTATCAGTTGGCAGCACATTATTACACATTATTACATTCTGAAAATAGCCGGTGATGTAATCAAAATATGATTTAATTTCATCTCAATTTCAGTCAAAACAGGAAATGAATAATGATCCCACATATGTAGAATATCATAAAAAATTTTTTTAAAAAGGATAAATGAAATAAAACTCACAAGCAGAATTTCAATCATTTTCTGAACCCATTTGCGAGTCTAAATCAAATGTAGAGTATTACTCTTAATGGAAACAGAAAGCTATTACTAGAAGTTCAGGCGAGGGACATACTAATATAGCAAGGCACCTTCATCAAGTTCAAATTATTCCTGAGTGTGTTCCAATTCGACACAGACATAGGCTGCTACTATGCAGGCAATAGAACATAATAGCGTACTGTAAATGACATTTCACGTGTGTTGCGCAATCTTCAAAGGAGCAGGCTGTAAATGATGCCAGCGGTAGCTTCTTAAAGGTGCTCTATGTATCATTTCAACATCAATGACTCATTCATTTTGAGACATTAATATAAAAACTGTAAACAAATGAGACCGTCGCCGAGAAGACCAGCGGCCTCTACGCCGCAATTTTACACCGTGTGCCGCCCAATCGTATTTGCAGGGAAATCTGCTGGATTGCTTTACAGCACAAAACAGGAAGGGGGCGCTGTACTTCCGGCGCAAACAGAGCTAAAGCTGTCAGAGTTTCTGGTGACAGCAGATGGTGGAAGGAGAGAAAAGAAGATGGAAAAATCACAACCAACATGTTCATCCTCTTCAAGCCAGAGAGATCCTTTTAGTAACAGGAAGCAACGGGGTTCGTGTGAAATGTGCTCTTAATCTTGAGATAGCACAAAATGCCACGTTTGTCATACTGGATTTATCATAAATCAGCCAATCAGCTGCCAACTGGTAAATTTTTTTTTGCTGCGTTTGATATCTCCCACTTGGCGTCACAAATTGTGTCACCGCGGGAAAATATGGCAGCGAATCCACTGATGGCGGCGGTCCAATGTAATAAAAATCCAATTTATCAGCAATATTCACACTAATACAATCAACCCAACTTCTGCTGCAGTTTGTTTAAGGTTGAAATTCATGAGTAAAAATATTTTGTATGGATGGGTGCTCCAGTGAGTTAAACACGTGAATGCTTCCCCGTCTTTCTTTTATTCCCATATGACATGAACGCAGCACAATGCCACTGCCATGACATCGAGGTTGCCGATCGTCTTGACCGCGGTCTCATTTGTTTGCGAGGTATAACAATTAATTTGACGGTGATATATTATTGCTTAAAAACGCTGCACACAGCACCTTTAAAGAACACCCAACCGAGGCCCTTCAGGCACCAGAGGCCTGGTGGTGAAACGGTACCTCCTCTACAGGTAGAGTGCTATGCTTAGCACCCTGTAAGCCATGCAGAAGGTGACGACCATGCCGACCATCCAGGACAGACCCCTGCAGGGCTGGGGCAGGGGGACGACGTAGGCGACGGTGTGGAAGATCCGAGCGCCAGCGAACACCCGGAAGTGAAGCAGGGCGGTCCAAAGGTCTGGTCCGGTCAGAGCGTAGAGAAGACCAACCACGACAAAGGGGACGATGTTCTCCAGGTCATTCTGGTGGCATCTGGACAACAAAAGAGCATTGGAAGCCCTTAACCTGAACTAATCAGATTCCACACCAGTATGCATGATGATGATTATTATTCTATGTTTCAATGGAGAGTTTTGGTGTCCTGTGGTGTAAATGGTGCTTCCGAGGCTTTTCTACCCTGACAAGAATAAAGTTCTGGGGCATTTAAAAAAAAAAGATGCAATGTCCAGTGAATTTACTCTTCCCGGTTCAAGAGCATTTTATATTATTTTAGTTTATAACGTCTCTATAGATTGGAGACCTTGGATCAGGCATTAAACTGTACCTCCGGACCCGTTCCACATCAGGATCTACACGGACCAGTTTCTTGTCTTCTGTGGGGGACACCAGTTTGGTGTCTTCCATGTTTGCAAACACCTGAAGGGATACGAGAAAGGGGGAGGGTCAGGTTTGAAGGTATCTGGAACTCTTTATGACTAGGTTACACTCGGCTCTTCCTCTTTATGACTAAGTTACGGTCGGCTTTTCCTCTTTATGACTAGGTAACGGTCAACAATGTTATGTGGAAATGTAAACTGATGGAGAAAAAAAATGCACCTTTCTCGTCAAGCGGAAGTAAGAGGTCATAGGCGCCATGAGCATCATCTTTAGGATGACGATAGTGGCGTAGGTAGAGAAGGCCAGGAAGACCTCGCTGTCAATCATGTGGGTCAGCGCCACCATTCTGCCTCAGAGAAATCGTGCTGGAGAACAACAGAAAATGCATATTTAATGCTGCTGCAGTCCAGATGTCAGAACAGTATCTTATCAGAGTAAACATAACGGCATGCGAAGGAGTTCACCGGCTTTGCAGATAGAAAAAAACGCATCAGCTACCTGGCGGGTGGAAAGACATGCCTCTTTGTCGCGAAGACATTGTGCAACACCAAAAAAGGAGGGAAAGCAAGGCCTCACACAAAGTCAAAGGACACATCTTTAATTACAGCTAGAGCAACAACAATGCCAATGTGTACGGTTAAGAGCTTAGCATGCAGTGACTGCCTTACCTCGTCTTTGAAACTTTTGCTCCGTCACTGTGGGCGGCGCCGGATGAGTGTTTACGGTGGGAGTTTCCGTCCAAAGTGCCGACAGACATGAATGCTTGGAATTCAGCCAAGAGTTATGTAACACGTGGTAGGAACTCTGCCCAACAACACTTAACACTTTCCACTACTATTGCTATTGTCAAGGGTTGAAGTAGGAAATGCAGGTTTTTCTTGTGTACTTGTATTTTCTTGAGTATTTTTTTTTAAGTTAGTAATAATTTTTACTTAAGTGTTTTTTAACTTAAGTATTATACTTTGCCCATCTCCATTGCAGAGTACACTTTTTGCAGGCTCTCCATAACCATTAGTAACTTTAAGTTAACTAACTATAACATTAAATGCTCCAATGTATCCATGATAGTAGCTTAGTTAACATTAAAATAATCAAATGTATCCATGACAACAGCTTTTTTTAACATCCATTCAGTTAGTAGCAAAAGAAACAATGTAGTAACATTATTGAATAATGAGGATAGGCATTTTCTATGAATCTTCTCATTGAATTGCACAGGAAAGATCATATCTAACAATGTTTTGGTTTTTTAAACTAGCTCAGTAACTTTTACTAAGAGGCATTTTAAATTAGCTGCTTTTAACTTTTAAGTAGATTTGTCACCAGTAATTTTATTTAAGTCCTGGTTATTTTTGTGAAGTATACAGACAGCACACAAAATTAATAGAAACCTTTATTAGAAAGGCAGAAAGATTTTCCTTGCATGTTGGTATGAATGAAGTGGAATTAAAAAAGGAATGAATTTACTGCAAAATGTATGAAAGCTTCGCTGTTACACCGTTATATAGGAATATGGGTATGTGTGTGTGTGTGTGTGTAGACATTTCTTCTTCTGTGTGTGTATTTGTGTGTTTTTGGGGTTGGAAGCAGTGTTTCATAGGTCCAGGTGACGGTATCTCCTCTACAGGTGCAGCACCCTAAGCACCCTGTAAGCCATGCAGAAGGTGACCACCATGCCGACTATCCAGGACAGACCCCTGCAGGGCTGGGGCAGGGCGGCGACATAGGCGACGGTGTGGAAGATCCGAGCGCCGGTGAACACCCGGAAGTGAAGCACGGCGGTCCAAAGGTCTGGTCCTGTCAGGGCGTAGAGCAGACCAATCACGACGAAGGGGATGATGTTCTCCAGGTCATTCTGGTGGCATCTGGACAACAAAAGAACAACATATAGTAAAGTAAAGCATCAAGGGGAATATTATAGTGACAGATTCCATGTGTACAATAAGATCAGTCCGATATATAAGGCCAGTTTTGTCCTTTTATTAAAAATAGGTTCTGGTCCAGTCAGTGTCCTCCACCTCTCATATAATGTTTATGATGCAGTTTGTTTGGTCACATATTTATTGTAGAATCGATCAATGCTACACTGGTCGTCTATGGGAAGCCCTTAACTTAAATTGATTCTAATGTAATGTAAGTTATTATTATTATTGTTAAATTTAAAGACATTGAATGGAAACAGCTAAATTTGTCAACCAAGGTCTCAAACAAATTTGTTGAATTGAGCTGTCTATTTTCTATTTCAATAACAGCCTATCAGCTGCAAGTCAGTTTAACGTCTTTATCTCGAGGCTGGATCAAAACTGCACCTTCGAACTCGTTCCACGTCCGGATGGCTTCGCAGCATCTTCTTCTTCTCCTCGTCAGTTTTTCCCCTCACATCTTCCTCATTTGCAAAAGCCTTGACGGGACAGAACGCATGCTGATAATTTACTGTAGGCCAGGTTTAGGGAGGGTGGTGTAATTTTGTTTAACTTCTACAAAAACATTTTGAATGTGACTGTCTGGCTTCTGTCACCTGACCTCTTCAACATATTTTAAAGTTCTATTGCAGCCTACCCCTCGTGTCATGCGGTAGAATCCAGTCATCGGTCCCATCAGCATCATCTTCACGATGACAATAGTGGCGTAGGTGGAGAAAGCCAGGAACACCTCGTCTTCAATCAGGTTTGCCATCTCTGCTGGTTTCAACCTGGAAGGCGAACCCCATAATAACAGCTGGTTACATATATACAATTGAGTTGAAATATCAAACAATTTCTTATTTAAAAATGCAATTAACAAGTCTGGGCAAACAGGTTCTTGTTTTCATCAACCACAGAATGTTTTATGACACTTGCTGGTGAACTATAACCTGATTAGATAGCGCCAGTATCAGCCTTCGGAAACTGTCTGCCCCGCTAGACATGTGACCACAGTGTGGGCAGTGCCTCTGCTCTTGACAAATGTTTTCTTGTGATAGTGGGTGGAAATGATAAAAGTGCAACACGGTAAATACATTGAATGTGCACAGATCAAGTTAAGTCAGTCATGTAGGTCATCAAAACAGAAACAGCCCTTTCCTACAGTGACAAGCATAAGCTACTGTGGAAACAGGTTTCAACTTGTACTTCAATGGGTTTTGCAACAGCTCCCTGTGAACTCATAGAAGCTCCAATGTCCAAGCCTGACATTCTTACAGGAATCCAATCAAAACACAGATAGATGATTGATGCGTTGTGATAAATACTGTTGGATTTTAGACTTTAAAAATTCGTCTTACCTCGCTGCGGTGACTCCGGAGTGGAGCAAGTTAGGATCAGCTGAAAAGACGATCTGTCACCCAGCGTCCGAGGAGGCAAATGAAACTGCAGCAAACAGGGAAACGTGTGTGTGTGTGTGGGTGTGTGCTTGATTTTCTGTACTTATGAGGACCAAATGTCCCCACAAGGATAGAGAGATGAGGAAAATCTTTTTGTCGCTCCTCACATCTTTAAGGGGTTAGTTTAGGGTTAGGACTAGGGTTGACGTGAAATCACTCCACTTGTTTCCAATTCAGTTTCGCTTTGGAATTTTCTAGAAACAATGCACAATGAAGCAGATCGCCCCACAAGTATCAAGAAAATGACGTTTAATTTCATGAAATTGATTGATTGAAGTTGATTTGCGCTGGAAACACATTCATTTATCTCACCCTATTAGCAGATTTTTTCACTTGTTTCAAGAAAAGCAAGACATTTAGACTCAACACTATATTTAATGATTTGTTTAGATTGATATTTTTTGCAGTGTGTGTGTGTGATAATACAGCACATACACCACTTCATGCACTAAAACAAGAAATATGAAAAGCAATTAATTCAGAATAGTATCCAATTTTAATCATGGACATTTACGTGATGAAAGGTTGGTGTGGAGGACTAATGCTGCGTTCCAAGTCAGTCAGAAATGACTAGTTGGTAAGTTGTAATTATGACCTTGGTCCGTTCTAGTGGTCCAGGTAGGAAAAAAACAGCAAAGAAACATGGATGCCCGCAAGACTTTCTTTACCCAACTTAAAATAGTGTTCCCTCGTGCAACAGTTAATGCTATGTCAATCATATTTCGCGATGTTAGCTAGCTAGTTAGCACAGAACATTAGACTTTTTCCAGACTCCCCAACCACTGATCTACTCATATGGAAAGAGGAAACAATTTGTGCTGTTGTTATTTCCAGGATTGCCGGAATGCCTCTCCCTTCCGCTTCCCGTGTGCTGCTCTTTGTATCTGTCTGTTGTTACAAAAAAAAACCAAGCCACTTTATCAAGCTAATTAAGAGTTGGAAGCCTAGTCTACAGTTACCTATGTATCAAAAACACTTTTCTAGTCAGTAAAATAGAGAACCTTGAACGCACCATCTAATTCTGACAGCAGCACTTAACCAAAGCACCGCTCCTCTCCCCTTTTAATCTTGTTTCAGTGAAACTGGATGATTTTGCCTTTTTTTCTGGCACAAGCCAAAATCCATAAATATCACTAGCTATAAAATGTTCATATTTGGAACATTCTAAACAAGGAAGTTATGTCTTGCTCGTATTGATAGGATGCTGGTTAGTGTAGCGTGGTAAATATGTTTGATCAAGTGCTGTCGAGGAATTAATTACTGCCACCCAGTCTCACCATACCAGTAGAGCTGGTCTGGTGTGGAAGATCAGATTTCATCACATGGCCTGCAGTGTAAAAGCAACCACAATAATACAGTGCTATACATGAGCAAGGGTCAAGTAATACATTACAATTACTCCTGTTACTGGGTACTTTTTGAAACATGTTTTGACTTAAATATTTTACTAAAGTACAAGTTTTGCAGGCTCTGTTGATCTGTCCCAATATTAGGCATGGTCTTTATTAGAAGTTTTATGGTAACTCAGTCACTCTGAGTACATTTTAAATGTATTTTAGCAACGTAACCATACTTCTACTTGAGTATTTTTAGTAGTCCTTCCACCCTCGGTGCATATGTGTCTTGTATGTGGGTGTGCTTTCATATATGTGAGTTGTGAATGGGTAATAAATTCACATTTCAGGTTCCAAAGGTCACATTTCAGTGTGCGCTGAGTCACGGTGCGTAGTCAATATTGCCTGCCATAACCTCGTCCTCCCAACTGACTCAAACTCTGGACACAAACTTTGAATGCAAAATTAAATATCATTTTACGGAGAAAAGTGGCATCAACAGTCAATTTTCTCAATGTCCATCTTTCAGTATTTCCATAGGCCTATTTTTTTTAATCTCACCCAAACCAAATCTATTCTCCAAATCAATTTCACAGTTGATGAACAAACCGGCCTGTCTGAATCAGAATTACCATTATGGATTACCTCATCATCAAACCTGCACTGATATTCAGGGTATACTCTCAGGTCATCCTTTACATTTTTTTTTTTAATGCTTCACATATTGTCTTTTCTCATATTCTGTTATTCCTCTCTTCATATATTTAATATATAGAGATTTCTTTAATAATTGCATTTTTTTTAAAATGCACAAATCTCGCATTACCTTTATGTCTCAGTAGGTTCTACTACTACTGATACTAATGCTGCTGTTTTACATCCTTTTAATAGTGGAATCCTTTTTTTTTTTTAACATATTTTCATTCATATTTGAGTTGTGTTCAGATTGCCAGTATGTTCCCATAACCCCTATTTGTTTTTTTCTTATTTCCTTCCTCTTCTTCTTTGCTGCATCCTATACTAGGATGCTATTGGCTGCTGCAACGACCCAGTCACCCACAGGGATCATTCAATATAACAAAATATCATATAATTCAGCCTATATTGGTTAATGACAACACTTCCCCGCGGATCGCACCGCTGGTTTCGATGCAGTCAGCGCCCCTTATTTGTCGTCCCCTCAAATATCTCGGTCTCTGGAGTTTGGCTAGCCTTCAGCCAGTCAAAATCACTTCCCCCTCAAACAGCTGTCATTTCCCTCTAATCAAGTGTTTGTTTTTTGTCAGCCAGGTGCTCGCTACACTCTTCAGTTTGAACAAAAGAGTGACGTCTTCCCCTTTGAAAAGTACATGCAAAAACACCTCAATCTTGTTATCC
>OOFE01013912.1:20966-46702 GCA_900323365.1 Monocentris japonica | reverse complement strand
CCTAGAGCCAGAGATCTCACAATCCTCAAGAGGTCAATGGCAAAAATAGATCCTGTTTTTTTTTTTCAAAGACGGGAAGCACCATCTTCATTTCAAATGATCTGAGACTCAAAGACAGTGGGAACACTGGGATGCAAACACAACTCCATGTAAATAGCAGACGAGAATACAGGTCGGGAAAAAAAAGTTCCAGAGGACTGAAACTCTACTAACTCTCCTAAAAATCTTGGATGGGAAGAGGAGGGGGACTGCGCAACTAATTAAAATGCTGAAATGGTGTAACCTTCAGAGTTTCTATGTTTAAGCATTGCTACTTGCTCCGCCAGAAAGTGGCAAATTAAATCAGGTCTAAGCAGTGACATGCTGTGAGAGACAAGTTCAATATGGATGATTTATCTACTTAGACAAATGAAATCACTGTCAGCTTATTCTTGCGAAAAGGTTCCGATGTCTCCTTCTTGGGAGCAAATGTAATTTGGATCAAATTTGATTTTGTCAAAACTTTTGTTTTCTTCCTCCAGTGGCCCAGGGGAATAGAGTAGGGGAAATGCTATAAAGGATGAACTTGCAGTTTATTTTCAAACAGGACACCAGAAAATGTACAGAAACACATCCATTCTTCATTTCACATTACGGTCAATGAATAGATAGATAAGAGCTTTGGTCTGGAGACAGAGGAAGCAGGGTGAAGCAGACAAATGGAAAGATAAGCTGAAATTATTTCCTTAACAATAATAATAATAAATAATAAAACCCTTATTGCAACTGTCATTGAAAACAAGCCTTGTTTACTTAAATTCCAGTGAATTTAAGTCTTATTTAAAAGGGAGGAATTGTAAACTTTGTTTTCTCAATTTTAACTACAGGCAACAGGAGTGAGTATTTAAAAAACCCTGACAAGTAGGTACGTTTTAAGCAGCCCACTCTTTCTAGTTTTCAGACGATGCAACTGTCAAATACCTTGGTTCCAACTAGGGTCTTTCAAGTAAGAGACTTGAAAGCTACTTGGATGTCGTCAACAACTCAAGAGTTAGTAATGCAGAAGTTGATAAAGCTCAGATTGAAGCGAAACCCCTTTGAATTGTGCAATCTTGGGATTGTTTGTTGACAACTATCACCCGTGGAGTTTTTTGAATTCAAATTATTGACTGTCCCATTAGTCACATTTTCCACTATGCCATCTATTCCCCGTGAAGATGCCTAAAAAGAAGAGCTAATAGATGTAAAGGTTGAAATTCAGTGCTTTTCCCCCTTTGTCTTCCGCTCATTCAGCCTATTTTGTCCACTGGCCTCATCATTTCCTGCATGGTAACCTCAGTGGCCAAAACCAGGCGAAACGATAACAATGACAAATGCACTTACTTTCATTCTGCAATTACCATCACCTCCAAATCCATAGTAATTATCTCCAAAAAGGAGATCCACATTAGCTAAGTGAGTGATTTATGTACTTGTCCACGCAGCATGAGATACACAAACCACAAAGGGGGTAGGATAATTCCCCTGCATCTCTTAGTGGTGGCCTATAGAGTCACGTGTCAATGTACTCTTCAAAACCAATGATATATTGGACTGAATAGTCTAATAGTGCACCAGTTTATCAATGCATATAAACAGGCAATAGACACACAGGATCTATTATGTTGAATATAATAGGAAATTTATATTTATTACTTTTCCATTGAGTTTACAGTTACCTGGTGAAAAATGTCTCAAATTTATTTCAGAAAGATGAACTTAACAATGACATCAACCTTGTTGAAACCAGATACTATCCCTCTGTATATTACATACTACTGCATTTTATTAGCCTGCATTAAATGTATCAACACTTGATACATTTGGCACATCATTGCTAAATCAATTCTTTCCATAATACTGTTCTATATTTTCCCCCTTCTTCATGAATTTACAGTCAAAACATGTCAAATGAACACAAGCAGGCCTGTGAGTAGCCGTTAAGCGCATTTACAACAATGAAATATTTAGTCTGAAAACACTATAAGTTTCAATAATACCTGATGACACAATAACCATGTTAATTAAATAAATATTGTCTTACATTTGTAGCCCTTTGAAATAGGACTACCACCAGTGCCAATCGCTTTGTTGTCTGCCTCTAAAAGTGTCGTAGAGACATCCCAGCATCATCGGGCAGCATAGTCTTGCCAATGTAGCATATATCTGGGCACTTTTCATGTACACAAACTCAACATACGATGCAGTGGGAAAAACACTTTATACTCATTTTACATCACACTGAGTTTAGTATGAGTACTATAGGATTTCAAAGACATGATTGGTCTTTGACGGTAGTTTGACACTGTATTTCAGGATGGTGATGGCAGCCTTATGTCAAGATATTTTGCTGATGTGAGGAGAAACCACATGGTAACCTTGGCAATGTCTATTTACCAGACATAAAGCATCAAGTTAGGAAGGAAGCAATCTTGAATGGGGCAGCAGGAAATGTATAATCGCACTACTGGCTAACTACAAAGTGTGCCAAAGATGGTTTTGGTTTGCTATATTGAGCACTTCAACACTTGCAATTTTATTCTTGGAAAAACTAGGCTTGTGAACATATTCTGGCGAGCTGAGGCAAGGATTATGTAGGAATGGCTCTTTTAACAAAATGATCTTTATTAAGCAGAGGAACAACAATGATAATAGGACAATGGCCAGGGGAGTAACCTCTCTAAATAATCTTCTCACACATGGTACGATTATAAATAACAGATATCCCAACTAAAATCAGCACAACTATCAAACATACATGCAACACAAATTTCTAAACCAACTAGACAACACAGAATCAAAAACTAAAATAATAAATCACAGGAACTCACAGTTCGCAGCGAAGCATGCTGGGAAGTCCCGAGGCAGGGCACCCCGGGACGCCACAATATGTAACATTGAGGAACTATTGCCAGCCTTACAATATGTCGCCACCCCAAAACCTCAACTAGTGGCTGCCTAGCTAACACATTAGGTAATGTAATCTTGTATTACTTTAGTTTATGAACAATGAAAAACAAAAACACAGTGCCTGTTGCCCAGTTGATGTTAATTTGTTGAAATTTACAATGTTTTAAATTAATGGTGTTATTGATATGTGTTCATCAAAACAGAAGTATCAGACTCACAATATTACAATTTATGGTAGAATTTGATGAAATTTGAACAATTGAACAACAAATCTAATATTTGAATAGATCTTCATACCAGCCCCTACTATGTTGTCACAATGTGCTACAAACTGACAAGGTTACCAAGTTACAGATCCTGTAATTAGAGTTTATGTGATGACATAAGTTGTAACATCGCCAAGATGAAACTTTGGTCATCTGTGTACGTTGTCACAACACTGTGGTGTCATCATTTAGTTAGCTGGGTAGACGAACGCTTCATATTTATTCTGTATTCAGACGCAGCAATGCTTAGACATATCCTGTCAGGATGTCAAGTTAGTCTTTCCCAAGGTCGATGCAGTTGGCAGCATAAAGTGAATGCCTTGCAGCAGCAATTGCAAAGTAAACAAAGGGAAAGTAATTCTTAACCCATCAGGAGGGGAGAACTGTGCATCAAACTGGCTTTGTATGTGAAGGAAAACAAGTCTGGAAAGAATTATTGAGCAGGCACAAGATCAACCAGCTAGGGAAGGCTCAGGATTGGTAAATGCAAGCAGACATAGGCCAGTCAACACTAGCCTAAAACCTGACCTAATACTATGGTCCAATGGTCGTCTGTTTATTTTGGAGAGCTCACTGTGCCAAAAGGAGACGTAGAAAAAGCATTTCAAAGGACGAAGCTTAGGTACAATGACTTAGGATCTGAAGCTAAACAGTGAGGCTGGAAAGCCGGGTTAGGCTCTGTGGAAGTTGGGGCCAGGGAATTGTAGCCACATCCACCACCAGTTTATTCAGGGGGTTGAGCATTCATGGTCATGGGCTTATGTTAAAGTCACGAAAGGCAGCTTCTAAACCAGCTGAAAGCAGTAGCTAGTAACTCTGGTCAAAAAGAAAATATACCAGTTGGGGTGCAAAGTAAGGGAATTCATCTTGTGACTAAGATAGGAATTTATGTGTCATATCTATGGTAGCAGAGGTGTGCAGCTATACACCATCCTTAGCTTCTGGTATAATAGTTTCCTAATTATCATCAAAGCCAGGTTTATACATAGGCATTCACCCAAAATTACCCAAGGGATAATAACATCAACTCCTGTGTATCAGACTTACTGTAACAATGTTGAATCACCAAATTTGTTTAAAAACTTGAATTTCCAAGGGGAAATATTTCATATAAAAGCAACACAGATAATGTGCCTTCACTGCAATGTGAAAAGGTGTGAAAGATAAACAACCTCTGTTATTCATTTACCGGGAGAAGCAGGAAGCCTGTTTTTTGCAGTTTATTTTTGGTGTTATTCATAATGCATTCATTTGCAAAATCAATTAAATGCTTTAATTGTGCTTTGTATACCATGCAGTTTAAATGATCGAGCAAATATACAGAGCTGAGGAAAAAAATGAAGAATGGGTCTTTTAATTATTTTGTTTAATGCCGCCTTATTACAATCTACATGCAAAGAACCCCAATCCATTCCCATCTCCTGACGCAGGAAGAATTGATGATGGGTCTCCAAACAATGCTGAAGTAAAACTCTAAGTTAATTTTGTTTACTGGGAATTAATGCTATTTTTAGCTGTTTTCTTGTGATAACATGGGGATTTAGGGTTTACACCACTTTCGTCAGTACAACCGGTTTATTGCTTTCTATTCTATTATGAGAAGTAAGCCCACAGTAAGATGCATGGAGTTGGGATATACAGAGTGCCAATCTAGATGTCAGAGGTGGCAAGGTCCAGATCTCATCTCTAAGTACCAGTTGGCTAAAGGGGTATCGCTGCACGACAGATAAGGAAGAGTCTGACCTTAATCCACTTCTCTGTCTTTTTTGCCCTCATGATCGAGTCTGAGGCTGCAGCCTGGAAGGCTTGTTCCGGCCCTAATGGTTCACCCATACACAAGTCACCAGCCTCTTCCCAAGCCAAGCAACTGTGTTAGCCATCTTAATACGCTAGCTTTTTAGTTTTTTTTTCTTGGTAAGCCAGCAAGCTAACCTTATCTAACACCACTGCAAAGGCAATTCGGTACATCATTTTTAACATATCTGCGAATGTCTTCTTTATTTGTTATCAATCATATCTTGGCTAGTTTGCTTTGATGCAAAGGTAAAGCCAGCTAAAAAGCTAGTTAGCTGGCTGCCCAGCATCTCTACTGCTGGATGCAGTGTTGACTAGCACAGTAAGTAGTATCATTTCATATCTGCTTATGTTAGGAAAGTAACATTAGTGAATTGCCTCAGCAGGAATCTGGCTGCCCTTTTGAATGAGACCAGCCTTGGAGGCACTACAGACCAGTGATCTGACTGGCTGGAAAACATGAACACACTGCAAACCAGAAATGGAGGTAGCATGCTATAAAGTTAGGACCCTCAAACAATGGACACAAATTTTAAAGAGAGTGCATGCTGTTTCTGTGCATTATACTTATTAACTTTAATGAGTTTAATTAAATTAAACTCGTAGCAAAATAGCAGGAGAGATGCTAGGCAGCCAGCTATCTATCTAACTGGTCAGGCTTTAGCTTGGCAACAAAGCAAGCTAACCAAGAAATGGTTGCTCACAAGTAAATAGGACGTTCCCAGATATGCTAACAATTGCAGAATTGCCTTTGTAGTTGCATTTTAAAAGGGTTAGCTTGTTTGCTAAATAAGAGTTTGTTTAAATCTAGAATGCTAAACTGGCTAACACAGTTGCTTGGCTTGGGTGGATTGTGATTGGGTGGACAATGAGGGGTGGAACCTGCAGCCTATGGAGGGGGCTTCCTATGGGTGCAGGAAGTCCCTCTCTCTATCGCTCTGATGTGGCTTCATTTTTCATGAGACACCCTGCCAATAAATGCCTAAAAAAAGTAATGTAAACAAACGACTTGGAGAAAGCTCAAGTTCTCATCACAGTAAGATATAATTGCTTACTGGTGACAATTTTCAAAACAGACCAGTAATGATTTCCAATGCATCTTAAAAGCATTGCTTCAAAAAAAAGTGACAGGGAAAGAGTTCAGCATCAGTGTTGAGCAGACCCTTAAAAAAACACTCAAGATATCACTTATTTTCATTACCACCAGAAAATTTAATTCCCTTGCTTATATTTACAAGTGCAGATAATAAACTGTTGTTTTCCAGTGACATTTAATAATTTGTCACATCACCACTTTAGCTATGAAACATGAACTTTAAGGAGAAATTAATTACGTGTCCATTGTCACACTCTCCTCTGTCTAAATTTAGGGCTTCCACCAATGGAGTTAGATCACTGTTGTTATTTGCTTATTGCTCATAACTTTCAAGCTCAAAATACTGAGCAGTGTGACTCTCTGAATGCCTTCAAGTGTAAAAAATGAGTTCTTGTTGGGTCACAGTCTAATTTGTGCAATGGCTTACTCATGGATAATTAAAATTACTTGACAATAATTAGGAACAATTAAATCTGTAATGGGCAGGTAATGGATAATCTGGCTGTTATGGCACCCTCAAAGCTTGATTCAATACTCATTCCATAATTGCTATTTACTTTAGATTAATAATTGCAATAACCTTCCAGTACGTGTAAAGGCTGAATGCGTTGCCAAACGCTGAGGGGATACTTCATTATCTACTCACTACTCATCATTAAGAGTTATAGCATCTCACTTAAGATCCTGTTTGTGCCTGTTAGGCAGTATTATGTGCAAATATTGCACCGGTTCAATGTTTCTCTTGGGTTTTGCCTCTTGGAATCAGCACACTGTGGAACTGTAAGGGACTGGCAAACCAGTGTGACATTCACCCTAAGGGAAAGCTTACATTGAATATTAGCACTGACAGGTATTAGTGTAGTTTTCTCATGCCAACAAACCATCTTAGGAAACACTCACCTACATCCCTGGGACCCAGTGCTGGAATCAAGACCATCTTAGTTGAGTTCAAGTCAATTCCAAGACCAGGTCCCACGGGGGGTCAAGACCAAAATAGTCAATAGTGTACATGTCTATCCAAACGTAAATACAATGCTTAAGGAATTTCTTAACAGAGATGTGCTAGATTTGCAGAATCACTGTACTCTACCCTTTAATATCCAACTAATGTATACTGTACATAGGATATCAATGAATCACTGCATGGAAGTTTGAGGACCATTACATACTAGACACAGGTGCCATCCCTTAAATTGTTTATAGTGCTGGAGAGAAAATAAATGAAGGTGTACCAGGTGGAGAAAAATGTATCCTTGAATGTTTTTAGATAGGTGGCAGAAAGTTAACATCCAATAGTGGCCACGACCAAGACAGGTACAAGTCAATAGGCATGAGACCAAGACAAGTCCAAGACATCAGAAATGTGGTCCTGAGACCAGACTCAAGACCAAGACCGGACTCAAGTACTGCAGCCCTGCTAGTACCAGCATGGAACCATGGAACTATAGGCTATGTAAGACTATGTATAGACTATGTAATCTTCACAGTCCATGGATCAAATGCCACACCAGGAAGGGTCTAAAGTTTGAATATGTACAATACAAACACAAAATTAGAAGTTTGTTTCCAAGATGTTTCCAACAAACCCATGATTACTGTAAATAGGGTTGTTTTGATCAACATTCACTTATTTAGGAAATTAAAAGGAGCGGATTACGATTTTAGTGGTAGTGGTATAGGATGTTTCTAGTGCATGGCTAATTTAGCATCACACACCAGCCACGTGTGGGAATGTGAGGTACAGTTTAGTAAATACAGTACTACTCTACCACAGTTGCTTTCAAATCCATGGGACCACGTCGGTTAAACAAACAAATAATGCAATTTCCTCCTCCTCTTCAGGTGGAAAACTACTGAATTTTAGCATTGAAAGTGATAAACAGATAAAAACTTTGGAACTGCATTCGTGAAAATACGACACTCTCCCTCATAGTCGGCGTACACGAGAAATGATAATCTGAAATGTCAAATCAATGTACTGCTCTAAAACGGACATAATGCTGTTCTAGGGGTGATAGTAAGTAGTCTGGTTCAAAACTGATAAAGCTATAACCTCAAGATCACGTCGATGTAGAAGTTTAGACTAGCATTCTCCTATTTATAATTAATAGAGCAGCTCCAGGTTGTGCATCAGCATGCCATTACAAACGAGGGTCTCTGCTGTCTGGTTTCTAGCTTCGGCAAACATTGGTTATGATGATGGCCTACATTGGTGGTGCCGTCCTGGGCCATGAGAATAAAATGAGGATTCTTGAATTGAATAGTATTCCGCTTTCGATATAATTAGATCATCTCATAAATGTATGGCCGATTTAAAAAGTGTTTTGAAGACCCCCACTGAAATGAGGGTGATTTCTCTCTCTAATACTGTCATAAGACTGATCGGTGGATAGAGCCTACTTTGGTTCTCAAGAGTCACCTGTTTATTTTTTTTTCGTTTAGTTTTTTTTTCACTTTAATCATGAAATATCCCTACTCCATCAGGTGTATGTGAATCGGTGCCTCCAAGCCCTTTCACGGAACTGAAAAGATGCACAGGCAGGGGCTGATTCTTGGGAAGAAAGAAGAGTTGTCATTATGAACTCCTAGACTGCCTCCTGTTGGTGAAACAGAGCTATGCACAATGGGGTTCTCTGTGGACAAAATGTCACCAATTTATGCAGGAATAAATACATTTTCTAGACTTGAACATTTGTGCACAGACTACGTAGGGTATTAATGTCATGTAGGCCACACTAAATTGTGCACCTCTCGAATGCAAAGTATATTCTGTAGGGTATACGGCATTCTTTTAATAGACATTCGATACAGGGATAACTGGTCGGAGCGCAGTGGTCCACCTACAAATCAAGTATTACATGGCAGGCCACCAGTCTATCACTGAAAGTAAGATTAGTAAGATAGTAGATTAATTTATTGGCTTGTTAAATAGAGATTAAGCTACATTAAAGCTATACAAGTTCATTCACAATCTCATGGAAAATATAAGGCTGTTTCAAAGACATTGTGACACACTGGCAAATCTGAAAACCCGGGCAGAAAGCATACTGCATCTTACAGGCGGTTGGGAAAATCTCATGTTATGGGGTCTATTGTTCCTTACTGCCTGAACAGAGTGGATGAATCAAACCAATGACCTGAGTCCACTTTTGGTCAGCTGCAGTGGGAGAGAGAGGAGGCACTGGTGGGAGTGAAAGCCCACACATTGGAAAATGAACTGCTGTCTTTCAAACCAAAATCCCACATGATGGGGGGGGGAGAAGCAACGAAGTGGCACTGCACTGTGACAGCTCCTTGTTAGTGACTTAACCTTAAGAACTACTACTGCATTTGGCTCTTTTTGGGTGAGCGGGAAGAGAACCGAGAAAATGAATAAAAAAGAAGTAGGGAGGGGAGGAGAAAGAGAGGCGAGAGCGAACAAGAGAGAAAAAGAAGGAGGGGGGCAGTTGGGAGAGAGATGAGAGATATGGCCATGGATCACCAGTCCCCTCTAGTTCAAGGAAAGTTCATTTGAACTCTTGTTCGGATTCATGTCATGTGTTTAGCTGTGCATCAGCCCCTGGGGTACATCTCCCTGCCTTTGCAGTCTGTTCAACTTGACAAAAGGGCAGGAAGCTTATCAAATCTCCACCAGCAAGGAACATGCTCTCAGCCAAGTTAAATATTTCAAAAGAAATTGACAATATCCATTATGGATCTCTCCCAACATGGATATGCGGATGGTTGACTTTTAGTAGGATGAATACAGGCATATGGGAGGTCATGATTTGGAGCTTCTGAGGGAAAAACAAGAACCAGTAGTGGTTTTTGGTATGATTTGGCAGACACTAATAGTAGCCAAATTACAAACATGGTCTCTGTCACTGTGTAAGAGGACATCTAATGTGGTATGAAAAATTGCCCCTTCTATCTTTGTCCAGATGACTGAAAAGCAATGGAAATAAAAAATGAGACTCATATGTAATTGCCACTGTAGCTGCCAAAGTGGCAAATGGCTGTTGTCAAGTGGAGAGAGTTTTGAAAATGTAGACAGGGGAATTTGGCACAGGACAGTTCACAGTCTCAAGTGTCTCATGAAAAAGTATGTAGGAGCTGTTATGTGTCAAATTAATATGACATTTCACAGTCTTTCACAGTCTCAATCATTATAAAATGATTAGCCAATGCACACAAATACACAGTTGATTGGCTGTTATGGGGGTGGCAAAATAACAGAAACACCATGTGAAAAGGACTTCAACTTTCAAATAAATAAATCTCAATTACAAAAGGCAGCTACACAGACAAGCCATATTAAGTTGAATGCCAAAGAGCAGCTTTGTGCCAGCTTTAAAATAGGTCTGACAATCATCACTTTATATGTGAGCTTTCAAAGCAACACGACACAACTAACCAAGTTCCAAAGATGTAAATAGTTTGTGTCTGAATTGCAAGTGCATTGGTTACGAAAACTGCAGAATGATTTAATGTTGCAAAGGGAATAGCTTTGAAACTCACGACAACTTGCTCACAAGTCAAAGCTCACTGGACGCTTAACAAGATGCCAAACACCTCGGAAATTATCACAAACTTGAATCAACGCCTCTGTGACACAGCCTCAACAAGAACTATGTTGTAAGTATCACAAAACTGTTATTTGTGGCTGGGCTGCCACTTGGAAATTACTTGTTTCCAAGGTCAGTGCACAAAGACAGGGTGTAAGGAGCACAAAACCTGGACCCCTGAGCAATAATATTGAAATTGACTTTATTTGGCACTTACATGCAGTGAACTTTTTTGTTTGCACACCCCTGACTAGATATACACACACAACATATCACCCCACACACATGCATGCATTTTTTTAAGGTCAGAGGACAGTGCAGGTGTCAGCTATTGAACAGTGTGGGGTTAAGTGCCTTGCTCAAGGGCACTTTGGCAGGCACTGTACGTTTTGGCACTAGTCATTTTTCAATCACCAGCTCGCGGGTGAGATGCGCCCTCCTGGTGATGCCGGGGATCGAGCCAGTGGCCCTCTGGTGATGGGTCGGGCTCTCTTGCCGCTAGGCCAACCTGCTGCCCCAGTCTAATGAGTCATCTTTCATCAAACATCTTTCATGTTCGGAGAAAGCCAAAGGATGCTTTCAATTCATAATGTCTGTTGCCAACTGTTAAACAATGGTGGATCCGTAATGGTAAGGGTAGCCATCTTGTGGGCGTCGGTTTCCTGTCTGGTTCTGAACCTAATCTTACAAGAATGGTCATATAACAGCCAAGCAATATGACCATTGTATAGGACCAAGTGCACTCTATGGAGCAACAACTGTTCCCTCGTGATGTTCCCAAATGAATTCAAGAGTGGTTTCATGAAGACCAGGATGAGTTCAAACACCTTCCATGGCCTCCCCAATCACCAGACCTAAACATCACCACACCTTTAAGGGATATTCTGGAGCGCAGAGTGCAAAGGACATTTCCACCGCCTTCCTTTCTCAAACAACTGGCTTTCCTTCTATATCCCACTACACACAGTTCAGGAAGTGTATGATACCAATCCAAGGAGGATCGTAGAAGCTCTGAAGACACATGGGTGGCCCTACTCATATTCATGTATTGCCAGGTGTTTCCCTTATTTTTTATCCCACTTTGGAAACTTGCTAACATGTGCTTCCGGTTTTGAAATAACTCAGTGTGGCAGCTGAAGACAGATTACATTTCATTTCTGTCTTGTCAATAGTATGGTGCTGGTAAGCCTATTGCCTTGAGTCAAGTCATTCAAGGGATAGCACTGTATTAAACACACACACACACACACACAAATTAAACAAAGAATGAGCCTTAAGAAAAAAGCACAGCCCCCAAATATGCCTCCTGGTTGAATCAAATGAAAAAGGAAAGCTGTTAAAATTAGCCTCCCCATTCATTTTATTATTCTGCTTAAGCCATGGTTCAATGTGATTAAAATAACACCAACCACAGAAAAAGCCGGGAGAATAAAACAAGTGGCTGTGTGCATGTATCATAATGCTTCATTTAGGCACTAATTCAAATTGAAAAACAATATAGGCTCATAGCAGTGACATGATTTTCTCATGGTTGTTTTCTGCGATGGCTTTGCTCAGTGCTGAAAACCTCTTAACGTGTGGAGCTGGGACACTTAACACATTTGAAACAAGAAAAAAACATTTCTTGTTCACAAAACCGAAATACAAAGCAAGCGGAGAGAAACACTCCCCATTCATCAAAATGCTTCCCCGCTGTTAACTAGAGGAAATTCAGACAAATAATGCTTCAGTACTCTGCTGTATTGCCCACAGCACTCTCACTGTTGAGGTACTTGGAGATTACTTGAAGGATAACTTTCCAATTTCAAACAAATTCATGAAATGTTTGCAGTTACTTTTGTCGTAAAGCTAGGTCTATTTGAATAAGTAAGCTGCAAACCACAGTAGTAAATAAATAGATAATACCAAGATAGTATCACAGAAGCAAGAATCCTCTCACAATACATTTTGACTCCTCCTTAGTTTTACACACAGTGGCCGCAAATATGGGTTTTCGTGAAATTCACTTATAGGAAAGACAATCCTTAAAAAAAGTTGTAATATTTATCACCAAGTCATGAGTAGGCTACCCTCTCAATTCTTGAATGACCAGTGAAGGTTGCCTTTTAGATGCTTACTACTTAGTTTTTGTCTTCATTATTGCTTATCTGAGGGAAACAAAAAAACCCCAACAATCTAATGGCTCAAAATGATGAAAATGTTCTGAGGCTTCACCCAAAATACCTGCTGTGACAGTTTAGTAGCTCATTGTGCATCACATCCTTCAGATTGCACCAAATTTCATCAAAAAGTAGGATTTCAACCACAAGAACATTTTTGACAAGGACGTTGTATTTCAGTATCATATGACAGAAACAGGACAGTATTGGCATTGACTTTTTTTTTAAAGGACAGATAGCTTCCTTGTTTGTATCACAGTATGTTTGGCTATTGTTGTCTAGTTTACGATACCTTTCCTTGGAACAGGCTGACAGACATTGCATGGAGGCTAAGTGCTCTTGGCTACTGGAGGTCAAACCAGCAACCTTCCAATCACTCCCTAGAAAACCTCTCAAGCTGCTGCACATTCTGTATGTATTTCCCTTACACCCAACTGCCTCTCTTTACTGCAGCCCATAAAGGCCATTACACAGCAGTTAAAACTGACAAAGCATGTGATCTGAACCAGAAGTGGGGAAGCCATTATCGCTGTCTAGGGCCAAGCTGTGGTGCCAAATCCAGCTGGTACCCAGTGTCCCCTGGCAGTGCCCCTATGGTGATTGACCGTCCACAGAGTAGCACGTGGGTCTCACAACTGCCCTGGACCACCACCAAACTTCATCAGGATTTAATGAGGTGACAGTGCATTGTATCAAAAGCTAGTGGGGGGTCTACTGTTGCCTTCCACACTCCCCTCATTAAAACCCTTTTAACAGGCTCTGAGGAGGGCAAACCTCCTCTAACTGTCTTAACGCTTGTTCAGGCTGTCAAGGAAAATTATTTTTGTTTAAGGACAAACTTGTCATTCAGCCCTGAAATATTAATTGGAGTAAACTTTGATGGAGTAACTGGCTGGCATCAGAATAATGACGTAGCGTCTATGGAGTTTATGGCTTTCATGGATTGAAAAACAGAATAAGAAAGAATAAAGGTTAAACATTAAATGAAGTCAGTTCATCAAGCAATGCCCTTTGTACCGTGAGCTGAGAAGTGAAAGTTTTAATAGGTGAAGCAGATGACTATTTTAGTGGAAGTGGTTGGAGGGAATGTAACTGACAATCACTTACACTGATGCCAGTGTGGTTTTAACTGGGAGGGAATTGCCACGCAAACGCAACACGCATCTAAACACAGAGAGCAGTCGCGGTTAAGGAAAAACAAAAGGTTGAGGGGAACGCCGACAATCCTTCTGCGGGGCCATTTGGAGAATGCGTGACATTTACGTGGTGAGCTGGTAAGTAATATCAGTTACAGGATGTTTGGTGAGCAGGTTTGATTAAGTATAATCCATGTTATCTAAAGGACTCCTCATCATTTCTCACCCTAGCCTAACGTTTCATGTTTACATGCTTTGTATTTTTCTCAAGCTCACACCTCAAGAGCGAGCCTGGAGCCTGGAGCCTGGAGCCTGGAGCCTGGAGCCTGGAGCCAGTCAAGATGAATATAATCTCCATTTAACGTGACAGTTTGTGGAAATGAAACAGGCCCAGGCATCAGAAGCCCTGGGTGCAGAGCAGTTTTCCAAGAAGGAATAATTACATCATTAACCACATTAAATCATCTCTGCATTTCAGAAAAGGGCAAATGACTTAGAAAGTATAAAATGCAATTTGTTTGTTTGCTAGTTTGCACGTGATGGGTACTGGTGGAGAGAGGAGATGGCAGCTCTTTGAAAATCAAAGACCAAATGACACATTAATTAGTATGACAGTAATTGTGTATTTACCCAGTTAATGAGTGCAGATGCTTAACTGTAGATAATAGCCCAGCATGGCCTCAAGGTAGACTGATTTGCTTAAAAGCAGCGTTATTTTTTTTTTTTATTTAGGCATGGTCTTTAACTTGACTTACACTCCAAATCAGGCTTTATGCCTATACGACCAAAAAGATGTCATGTCCAATATTGTAAAAAGGAAAAAAGTAATTTCTGAACGGATGGAGTGAATGGAACCGTGCAACATCTAACCACATTATTTCGATAGGGGGAGTTCATTTTCAGAATGCTATAAATCAGTGTGAGTACAAATCAATATCTTGAGATCATCATTTATTATCCCTGAAATATAGAGTTAGTTACCTACTATCCTATAAGCATTCTACAAGTTTTTCTAATGTTTTATTTGTTTTACCATTATGCTATCAATCACATTGTGAATGTATTTCATAAATGGTGGCCATCCTATTTTGGAACAAAACTCTTTTATATTTGATCTGGTAAATACTTTATTATGTACTTTTCAACACCATAGAACAGGATGTTTAGACAACATACACTAGTAATGGATATATGAACGGATATATATGATACACCTCAAAAATGGAGACTTGACGATCAGCTGACCCCCGGACAGCCTTCAGAGTTAATGCTGGGAATGGCAAGACGTTGATGGGATTTACACTGCTATTACAATTTCTGTCACTGAAATAAAAAAGCCCACTGTCGAAGAGGATGACCTCCACACTGGTGATTCTGGTGAACCACTGCAGCTTTAAAAAAGTAATATGTGAAACTTCTCTCAATGACTGAGTCAGTCAGAGTCGGCGGTGGGGACTATTCGAACAGCCTTGTCAAAAAGTCTGGTAACAAAGTTTAGGGGTGCAGTTTTTAACAACTGCACATTTATCATGCATTGCGCTCACTCAAACTGAGGGAGAAACCTGAACTCCCTGAATGATCTTTGTATAGAAGCACTTTCTGAGATTTGAGGGGAGCTATTGCTCTTGTAAGCATACATCATCCGATAACAAAACATTCATCACAGAATGACAAGAAAAGAGCCAGGCAATAGAAGGGTTTGCTAATACCACTGATAAAATCTGGAAAACGCAGCACAAAAGTTACATTCTCCAGCAAAATCATTTGTTCCTGGCAAATTAGTATGGGCAGGTGCTATTATTGTAGCATGAACTCTCTGGCTTTGGGGAAGAAATTCATCTTCTGTCGAGAAAAGAGAGCAAAACACTCCGGACTGAGTTACTCAATCACTAAATAACTGTACCTCCAGTAAGAAATGACCTTTTTTGCTTTGTATGCAATTGCTAAGCCTCGGTGGAGATGGCATTCAGAATAATGACAGTGGCCACCAAAACGAAGTCTTCCTGGGTCACGGCACCCAATGAATTAAGAAATAAGAAACACTTATCTGGACAGTTTCACTTTAAAGCTTCATTTAACCCTAAGATGAAAAACCTGCCGCTACCCCTCCAGGGGTCAAATGGCCCTGCTTTTTACCTTTTTCTTCTGAAGGTTTCAAAATTTACACCCATGGATTCCACCGAGAACATTTTTAACTGACCCTTTCTTGCAAAACCACCAGCGAATTCTGACGCAATATGAATAAATAAGCAAACATACGCTCATCTTGTGCCCCCTCACAAAGCGTACAGTTCTGAACTCAATTTCACACTCCGCTGCTTTCTCAAACAATTTAGACAGGCTGATGCCAACAGCAGAAAGTGAGGAGACAATGCATTTTTTATCGACTTTTTTGCAGAAGGGGATTTGTCAGATTGTGTGTGTCAGAAGAGTGAACGAATGTGTGTGTGTGCATGCACCTATACATTACAGAGACACAGAGGGGAGGCAAAAGAAATGAGAGAGAGAGAGAGAGAGAGAGAGAGAGAGAGTGTCCAAGGGAATTGTTTTCTCAGTGACTCATCCGGTGTTTGTCCCAGTGCTCCAGCAGTGCGTCTGAGGGGGACATGAAGCGCTCCACGTCCACAGAGAGACAAGCACCACGGTGGGAATGCTGACAAATAAAAATGACTACGATAGAGTTTTACATCCAAGTCAACTTAAATATTGTACAACAATTTGTATTCAATAACAGTGGGTTTGTTTTAGTATAGTCAGACAGGAGCTCTGGCCAGTCCAATGTAGATACTTCGCACAGTGCAATGTTGTCCTTTACATATACCGATGAACAAATGAATGATTGGATATATGTATTATGAGGCAATCCCTTGTAACGTGATCAAATCTGGTGTGCCCTTGGCATTGCACCATGGAGAATTATCCCATGGCATGACTATTTAGACAAAGTGGAAAGTGGAAAATACCTTACCTCATGAGACCATTACTTTACTCCATTTTCTCCTCGCCCCAGATTCCTGTGTTTGTGCCGGGTCTAGAAAAAGACGTCCGGACTCTCTTAAGTCTTTTGTTTGTAGCAGTTGGACAAACTTTGCAAAGTGGTGTCAAGGACGAAACCTTTAAGCTGGGATGGGGAAACTGAGTGCCTTGCCAACCAAGAATCATTCAAAGTACAGGCCCCCTGCATAAAACATCCAGGTTTTTTCACTGCTCCCCCATTCAGAACTGAGGTTTCAGGTCTGCTGAGCAGTTCCTTATCACAAAGACTTTGGGTAATTGGCTCAGACATATCAAATAAACTTTCTACAAAATTCACAAGTAAGCAGGTATGACATTCTAATGGGCTTCTTCATTAGGTCTTCCGGCAGGGGGTAATGTGTTTGAAATTAATGTGACATTTTCAACTCCAAAGGGTTTTAGTCTTCACATTTTTTTTTTCTCCATGCCTAATACACGCTGTGAATGTAATTTATGCACAGTTGTGATCTAATACAAAGCTGTGTTTCCTGAGCCGCTGGAATCCGACATCTGACACAGAACAACACACACACACACACACACCAACATGGGGAAAAGAGCAACGGAGCGTCATCGGGGTATAAACAGGTATCTGATTAGCTGCACCAGGTCAGCGTATTGGTGCTTCTTGCCTGAGACCACGGTAAACCGCTGTGGTAAGTATCCCTTCATGTGGGTGAAGCATTCCAATGCAACAACCGCAGTCAAGACTCTTCACTTTATCAGTTTGAAGTTTGGATACAGTCACTCAGGCACATGCTTTTTCACTGATGGTACGTTATTCTATCTTTGAATAGGTGAGGCTCCTCAGGCTTGTATATAAAAAGAAATAAGTACTCCAAAAAACAAAATCCTGACTCTAAAAACCCAAATATCCCAGATCCTTTGAATATGACCAACCCCTATGTGTTTCCATGTGCTCCTTATGGCTGAAGAGTTATTAATACTGTATGTGGAAAAAACGGAAATGATGAATATATAATATAATATTGGTAGCTAGGGAAACTGGTAAAAACTCCAACAAAAGGCTTTGCAGACGAAGATGAACGTTGTTAATTGTCTGCTTTCCCCCGCTGTATGAAGGGGATAGTCTTTCCCAGTTGAGTTTTATCCAACACTCTGTGCTATTATAATCATTTCCCACTAAGCAGCTCCCCAGATACTCCCCAGAGAGTGGCATTGAGCTGTACTAGCACCTTTGCCATGTTACCATGGAAACATTCCCATGGCATAGCCCATTACAGAAACAGACACTTACACATCACTTCGGAAAGCTTTCAGGGGATATTTCAGCCGCAGCGTAAAAACGCTGCAATCATCTTTTGCCCAAACTTTAAACCTAAATCTTGCATTACCTGTGCAAGTATATGTGGGGCACTTTGTTGAAGTTTTTTGGGTCTCCCCTGACTCCTGTGAGTCATCTAGTACTGTCCACATGCCTTTTTTTTAACTTAAAAAATGACAGACATGGCTCAAGGGAGGGATTTTGTTTTTAAGGTAGCAGATTCCACTGGCCAAAAACCTCCAAAGACAACTCACCATGCAATCGCAAACCAAAACAATTACACAGGGCTGAATTTTTCCAACTCAAATGGATACACTGTGCCTCTAATGGAGACTAAGAACGCATCATAAAATGAAATGCACTCCTATGATTAACTCTCCTCAAACTAAAACTGCTGACTCATTTCATCAAGCATAAATTGATAATAACAAACAGCCCCTTGCCTCAGCACCTGTGTCCTCCATCACCTAAATGAGGACCTTGATGAGGTTAAGTAGCACACCAGCCCCCGACCGATTGTTTCACATATTCAACTGTGGGGAGTCATTATTCTCAGGGCCTGCTTGGGTTTGATTAAGTCACGTTTTATTGTGCCGTCTCTGCACTCGTGTTGGACTGTGTAATGAGTCTGGTGTACGGAAGATAAGGCTCTGATAAAAGATCCAACATGGCCATTCTGACTTCTCAGCTACTTCTCAGCTGTATAGAATAAAGAAAAAGCTCTGGTAAATGCTGAGTCTAACTCCCAGTGGCGGGACGTTGTTTGTTTACCTCCAGGGAAAGAAAACAGTGATAGGTGGGGGGGGGCGGGGCCCAAACTGCAAATGCCAGACCTGTTCAGTTCTTTTTGCTCAGATCAGACGTGTACTACATCACGGCTTGCGTGTCTTCAGCTGCAATCATCACTCACATCCATAACGCTAATTGCAGTCTTGTGACATATCATTAGTCCTGTAACTAATGAGTCGCATGGGAATGTGCTCACATAAGAGTGAGGTTATCAATACCGAGGAGAAATATAATAGGTGGGCCTTTTTGGCAATTCTGCCACGACTGTACATGATGACTCATGATGGATCTTTTGGTTTCCGAATGTTGATTTTTGAAGTGGCAGCTCATCACTTCCATATGACCTTTAATTGACAGAGTGATGGTCAATTCATCTCTGCAGAAAAAGGAGTGAAAAAGACTCAATTGTGAAGTCTTAGGGAGTTGCATCCCTTTCCGCTGATGAGTTTGGGTTGGAGCGGATTCATGTGAATGGGACGGGAATGTTGAGTAATGAGTCACTTCAACCTCACCTTGATTAATTCCACCGAAATCGTTATTAGTGTGCTGTACCTTTTAGCCTCTGAAGAACAAATAGTTCATTTCCTAAGCTCATAATCACATACACAGCACAAACTAATTTGACAATGACATTTTTTCTCATTAACTTTGCATGGAATGGTTTTGTTCTCATTTGTTCTGAATGCATTAACCCACATCAGTTTACACAGAAGTATTTGCCGAAGACGTCGACAAATGAATGAAAAAAGAAAAAAGGCACCGCCGCTTTCCACAAACTTATAACTAAGCTATGTGGCGCGGGGCTCCAGAGGTTTAGTTACCTGGACATGGAGATAAGCAGCCATCTTCCCCCGCCACCCACCTCCGAGCATGCCGACTCCATTTACCAGAAAGAACGGTAACACCTGTTCCTGACATTGGAACAGTTGTCCCCCAAAATCCCTAGTCAAAATCCGCGCTCCCTATCAACATCACATCCTCGCGCGCTGCCATCACTGTCAAAGGCAAAAAACTAAACTTGCAAAGATCATCAATTAAGCAAGCAAACCAACCGTCGCTGCCCAGCTACAAGAACACCATAAGCAATCAGTCATAACGAAGGCCACGGTCATTGCACAGGACCCATCAACCTCATCCTTCGAAACACTTCCATGTGGTTGCTGGAAGAAAAAAAACACTCACAAGAAATATTTCCCCACAGCAATGAACGTTCCTGGACAGGAAACATAAGATATAGAACTGTTTTAAGATCTGCTAACTGCATACATTTTACAACTATTTTACTTTTGCAAGATTTACACACTGATTTATTTAAAATAATTGTATTAATGAATATTATTTTCAAACTCATAATAGCAGGGTATAATTTGATAGTTGAGTGAAGTTTAGTGAGTGAAGAATAATGGCACTGTAAGTTGAAATTTTCACTCTCCATCCACCCACCCCTTTCTCAGCATTCTGGCACCGGGCTTTTTCCTGGAAACCTACGGAGTATAGAGGAAACATCTAAACAGCAGGGTGCGACTGTATGACACTGTGCTGCTGGATTCCTCTCACTGAAAAGGAGCCAAGTTGGTGTATCCTTCATTGAGTTTGCAGCAGTCAGTCAATAAACAGAAGATACTCAGGTAAGTATGCAGCCACAGACAATCGACTACTTCTTCAGGATTGCTGCATTCAATTTTCAACAGGGTGAGACGTTGGTGGAAATAGGAATTGTGCCAGTTCATGCCGATCCATGTAGTCCACTTTCGATAGTTGTAATATCAGTTGAATATGGTCACTAGGATGCTTTTGGGGGGAAATGAATGCACTGTGAACCTTCCCCCAAATCAAAATCACAAAAAAACACCTCTTGAAAAACCTTGATTCACTGCCACTAATAAAGCCACAGCATCTGATTATTTTCACTTCAAAATGTCATTTAAGTTACAAAATACTGCACCTGTAAGACCCCTCACAATCAGAGGAGGGGACAAGCAATCAGTTCGGGGGAAGCATAAAGCGAGCACTGGCTGCTTAATTGGTTGTCACAATGTGGAGCTGAAATAACACTCCATTCATATGATGTGATGAAGGAGGAGAGAGGATTGAGTTTGGGATTGGTTGGGATGGGGGTGGTGGGGGTAAGCTTTTGTGTGGCATCCGTTTGCTGTTCCTATGACTCATGCCTATTGTATAATAGTTTCCCCCAAAAAGGCAACAACTTCATTTCAGTCAGGAAACTCACATATTTGCTCACGTCTGACTTTTTATCTCCCATTAACTTTAGAACTCATGGAAACCCTTGGGGGTCGTTGATCACGAAGGTTATCAACAATCAGTCACCACAATGAGTAACAACACGGGACATACGTGATAATGAACCATGAAAATAAGGCATAACTGAGACGGGTCCCGTCATATGGAAACCTAAAGGGGATATATGAAACCTGACAGTGGCGTATACAATACAAAGCAGTGGTGCGTCAGATGTTAATAGAAGTGAAAGAAAAAAAAAAGCCTCTTAATCTTGAAATATTTCAAGTCATCTTTATCTCCTCACCCAGACGATAGCTTTGCCCAGGAGAACTACACGCTGCACCTTATTTAAAACACACGACAAGGCCATTAAACTAAGGCAAGGAATGTAAAGCCCCAAAGGGAAGACGGGCAAAAACTCATCAGGCAATATAGTCTTCTCTTGACATTCCTTTTGACAATTACTTATATAATACAATTGCTTGCCAGCTGGTCGTGGGGGACAATTTGACAGGTTTATCACAACTTTGACAAAAGTAATTTACTTGGCTTTCTCCCTTTGTGCTTCTGAGGGGAATATATCTTCCAAATAAAAATAAATAAAGGAGAACCCACCAGGATTTGACAGTTCAATGTTTCCCAACCCTAGCGCAACTGAGGTAGTCTTCACTCACCATCGTTAAAGTGTGAGATACCAGGGCCATATACTGTGATGTATCCTCTGTCTGGGGGACACTTTGGTGGTCCATTGCTGTTCATAGGACAGCTGGGGCCATAACCATGCAGCTGCTTAAGTGCGACTGGTTCAAATAAACTGGATATAGAATGCTTTTAGAGTTTATTTTTCACATTTCGAGCTCTTCTGAAACCTTTATGTTCAGCGCCTTGATAAGTAACTCAGGATTAGTGTTTGCTGCACTACAGCAGTGTAATGATTTATTGTAATGGTGCGATATAATCAGCTGTACTGAGATACAGTATTTTCACAAAGATTTCACCCATGAAAGTTCAGTGAAATGTCATAGAACAACATATGCTAGCTCCCGAGAAATGTCAAAACCTGGAAAGGTTAAAGAAAGGGTGTGCATGTTTTGCAAATTTGGATTCAAGGATTCAAGGAACTTTATTGTCATACCAGCACACATTTACACGAGATGGTACGAAATTTTGCACTCATGTCCCAGTTGTAAGCCACAATAAATATATAAAATAGAAGTACTTAAAAAAAAAAACACAAGAGCAGTATAAACATCTAAGCAAAAATATAAACATCTAACTAAACAGAATAAAACAAGCAGGCCGGATTTAGCTTTGCTAAATACGTGTGCAGAAATGCAGTGTGAGGTAGTCCAGTTGCCAAGTGGCCTATATTGCACCTATATGATAAAGTGTTGGTAGTGCGGGTAGGTGTGTGTGTGTGTGTGTGTGTGTGTGTGTGTGGGGTGGGGGTTGGAGGGGGGTCGTAGGGTCTACAGAGCACTGCCAGAGTTCAGCAGTCTAACAGCTTCCAGAAAGAAGCTGTTTCTCAGTCTGGTGGTCTTGCTCCGGATGCTCCGCAGCCGCCTGCCTGAAGGGAGAGGGTCAAAGAGTGCTTTGCTGGGGAAGTTTTTGGTTTTAAAGCTAAGCTGTGGTGTGGTTGGAGATTTAGATGAAACTTTAATGATCCCTGTGGGGACATTTCTGGGGAATGCATCTCAAATTGCAAATTGTGAACATAAATAACAACAAGCTAAGCTAGGTAAGCTAGGTAACAAGCTAAGACTGTTTCATACCTAAATAACATACATGATCGTATGTTCACTGCTCAGTATTTCAAACATAAATGCTTCAAGTTACCTTAGTACTTCCTTTTATTATATTCCTTTGACTTTGACTTTCATACCAGCAATCATTTTGTGAGTAGTGTTGTTGAATTTTTCAAATTAATATTTTATTTTGACAATGAAACTTCTCTTTGCTTGAGTTATTATTCTCAAATGAGCTTCAATTTGTTGAATGTGAGTGCAATCACACTTAATTCTCAAAAAAAGTGGCACATCTTTGCAACATCACAGGTTCAGGTTGGAATCTGCTTCCTCATTCCATTGGGAAAGAGGAGGTTTATTGATCGTGGATTAACTGTCTTCAGGCATAGGGACAACAAACTGCATGTAAATGATGACACTCAGCAGTATTCACACTAGAGGAAACTAGAGATCTTTCCATTACATGGAAGGCTAAAGGAAAACACCCATGAGTCAATGGAAAAAAAACATCCAAGAAATGCAAAGTCTGGAAAAGGCATGAAAAAGTTGAAACCTCGACACACAAATGATCCATTTACATTAAGACTACTGCATTCCTGATGATGCAGGCCATCATCAGGAAACTGGAAACTGAAACTGATCATCAGGGACTGTTGACTGTGTTGCAGTTGCTGTCATAGAGGGAGTTGGCTTTGATGTCATATTGTGATATTTCATTCGATTATGCTGGTTTGATTGTGCGAGGTCATCCATCCTGCCTGATGTCGCTCCATATCCGTCAAAAGCATTTTGCTTTATTGGCTTGCTGGTCTACTCGCCAGAATATCAATGGTTGTTTGATGGTATTAATGCAGGCCCAGGAGTTGGAGGGAAAAAAACCCATGTGGAGGGAGCATGGAGGGAATCTGAAAGTCAGAGGAGCTTGAGGAGGGGAGGAATTTCTCAAAATGGAGAGGAATATCAAATGTTAAAATCAAGTCTTTCAGGGATTTTGGTGTGTGTCCAAAAATCTTCTGTTTCAAATAGTACCAAACTTATAATAACCCACTTATTCATACTTTTTCAAAAAGGCTCCACCAAGCTTATACCTCTTTGATCAAATGTACAGACACAAATGAACTCAATTGTGAACAGATGTGCAGCACATCTACGGTGAAAATAGTGTGTCATTATTTTCCATTCACAGACAAAACAGATGCACAGGAAACAGACGTCCCCATTTTTCAGGACTGTTTGTCCCATACGTCAATAAGCCATCATTAAAACATGTATATGCTACATCTAGTCCCGGAAACCATGAACATCCTGAAATTTGCACAGGGCCATGAACAAGGTATATGTCAGATATAATCAGTAGTAGTCTCTTTTAAGATATAATCAAGGTTCAATATACTACATGTCCCCTCAAACAACACACTCTGAGGATTGCAAACATGATTATTGGCAATGCAACAGTAATTATCACTAACAAAGAATTGGACATTTCATTAAAACAAACGCTTCAGTATATCTAACAGTAAACATTTCTTCCTATTCTTTGATAGGATAGATGCAGTTTTAACTTGATGAAAATTAAATGTGCCCGATGAATCATTGCTTGGGGAAATCAATTCATTTAGTCAGGCAGAGGTGCTAAGTTATTTATTGCCTGTCAGCATGTGCTGTTAGTTCAATTTAATTTCTCGCCGCAGAAAAGAACAGAGACTCTACAGGAGCAGATTTCAAGGAAAATGACATTACTTACAGTATGTAAACAAGATGTTCTTTTAAAAAAATAATATCTATGGAAGTCTTTAAATATTCTTTCTTTTGATGGTGGTACAAACAAAACCGTCTAGGAATTTGTTCTGTACTGACAGGTTACCATTTCCACACATAGTACTACGACTCCTACTGCTACTATCACTACGGTTCCTGCTCCTGCTATTACTACTCTAGAAAGCTTGATTTTGCAGTACAACAGAGACAATTGGCCAGGTGGAACTGCCAGCTTGTCTTATAGGGAGACAATTTCATTGCAACTTTGAAAACCAGCATTTCATTAATGAACCATGTGTTATACCATGATATGCCGTCCATATCCTGTTAAAATGTGTTAAAGGTCCTGTTTTGGTTTTGCTAGGAGACAGACACAACATGATCAATTTTGTAGAAAAAAAAGAAAAAAAAAAAAATTTAAATTCTGTTTTTTTTAAACTTTGAGAGAGCATAGTAGTGAGAATAGGTTAAACACAAAAATGAAACCATCTTGAAATCAACACTGCAATATTTCTTTGCTGATATATCCGTAATGAGGGTCAGTGGCTATTAAGCCCATGAACTGGTTGGCACATGCACAACCTTCTGCATTGCTTCGTCTTTGGCCTTCATAGTAGCTGAATATTTATATATATATATTTGTCTGCATGAGCAGGTCAGCTCATGACTCAAAGCTGTTAACGTCTTGAGGTAAAGCTCGGCGTTCAACAGTACATTTGAATTCAGGCAGGGATTCAGCCACCTTCTCAAGCACTCGCTCAACCTAAACAGCATCACCTCAGATCCATCAATCCCATGTCTCAGCCTACTCGTTCTGAGGTCTGATTGCCAAAGCCATTTATCTGTTCATCCCAAATGATAACTCACATTCTAACACGGGGAAATGACACCGACAAATGCTCATCAATCACTGAGCACTTCACTGTCTTTGTATCCCTTTTTACTAAAGTGGACATTTTCCCCTTGAAATCATCAATGAA
>OOFE01013908.1:0-10027 GCA_900323365.1 Monocentris japonica | reverse complement strand
AGGCCCATTGTGTTTTCTTCCCTTCATTTTGCAATATAGTATTATGCTTATCATACACTTCTGGCTTCTATATCTATACCCTGATTTATTGATAAGTAAGATGCAACTAGATGGCTGTGAAATATCTAGAAACAGCCATATTGTCGTTTAGGCTGAATTACTATAGAGACTTGACTCAAACTCATGATGAAAGACTTGTGACATCTCTGCCCTGTGGTGGTCTGAATCTCCCCGGAAAGCTGTTGTTTTATTGTTTATCATTGAATTCTATGGAATTCTATGGTTTCACTTCTAGATTGACCTCATTGTTTTTTATGCACGAGGATAGCAGCGGAGGGCTGACTAACGAGTGTGGTGAGGAGAAGACTTGAAAAGGTTAATGAGTCCTCCACTCCAATGTGTCCCTGGTAGGCGAACTGCAGGGATTTGAGTTCTCTCACTAGGGGTGTAAGATGGTAAAGTGCCAACCTGTCTAAGGTCTTCGTGTTTCAACACGAAGTCTCATAAAATTTGGCCAAACAAAAATGAACGCTGAAATGCAGATTGCTTATGGATACTAATAATGTGAAGATTATATACTGTGGCGGACTGGGGGGAGGAAGTGGGGAAGGCTAGCGGCTGCGGCCAATTAAGGCTGATTGCAGCCGAGCCTTTTTAACCTCTGTGTGCGACTGTGTGCGAGAGAGCGTCAGTGTGAGAGGCTGACGGAGTGAGTGCAAGAGTCCGGCAGGCGATCGGGAGGATCGGGATGGGGCGGAATGCCCCTGGAAGCCCGGCAGGCTGGCCGGCTTTGGGGTTCCGCGGCTGACCCGCCGGAAGCAACGGAGGTGCGTCGATGGAGGGAGATGGCACCTACTGCCATCAACACCGGGTTGTTGTTAATAAAACGGCCCGCTGGCCAGTAACTCTGCTCCCTGCCTCTGTCTCTGTCTGTCACGGACCCCAGTAGTAGCGAGCTTGCTACATATACTACAAAAGGATTATGTGAAAAAAACAAATTGGACACACATTTTCGCATGTTCATCACATGCAAAGGTTAGCTAAAAGTTAGGCAAGTAAAAATACTTTGGTTTAGGTTAGAGTTAAGGGTAGGCAACTAAAACTTGGGTGATGGATAGGGTAAGATTTTAGTCATGGTTAAATAAGAAAAAGTTTCACTGGATAAATTTGAACATTAGCATGCATTCAGAAGGCTAATAAATAGGGAACTTAACTAACTCAGAGGATTCGGTTAGTGCAGAGGAAAGGATACAAGCCCCTTTTTGGCTACACCTGCTGGACTTTACATCATTTGAAAAGTCTTGATTATGAAAATAAAAATGAATCAATTGTTTGAGTTTATATTACTGCCACTTGATTGCATCCAAACCATGCAAAATATTTCTGTTGCCAACGCTGCATCTTTACCGTAATTACACAAGTACATGCGCAACAAAAGTTAAAACGTAGCTCACTTGACCACAGTGGGTGATTTAAAACAACAAAAGAACATTAGATATTTAATACAAAGGCTTGTTTCTGCCCTGCCACCCTATACTGTACGTCATGCTGTATTAGCCAAGAATGAGTCAGTTGCTATCAATGGCTGTTTGGTCAAACTTTTTAAAAATTAAATAAATGAATAAATAAATTAAATAGTTTGTGAGGGTTTTTTATGTTTGTTAAGTGCAATTTTTTTTAATGTTTCTAAGGTTTTCATGGAATGTGGAGGAAAGGCATCCAGTATTCACTTTTTGTCATTTTATTGTTAAACTGTTTTAACATTTGTTTACATGTGTTTAATGCAAATTAAAATATGAATTTTGTTGTAGGGTTCAAAGCAGGTTTATGATTTCTGGTTACTTGTGAACTGCTGAAAATCTATCATACACACACACCCACGCACCTACCATTTCTTTTGTGTTGATGTGAAATACCAGTACAGATTTCACTTCATTTCACTGTAAAAAATTGTGTGACTGGAAAAACAAAATGATAAGACTACATTGCGGATTTTACCCCTTGTGTGTGTGTGTGTGTGTGTGTGTGTGTTTGAGACAGCATGTGATGTGTTCAGGGCTTTGGTGCCAGGTAGATGGGGAGAAAGACTGCAAGACCAAACTGGACCCTCCAATGGATGGAACCAAGTGTGACAATGGAAAGGTAGAGGGGTGAAACTCAATAACACAGTGGCAGTTCAGAAGCATTTCTCTGCATCACATGCCGTTGCAATACAGTTTTCCCATGCTGCAGAATTTTGACCTTTTTTGCTGAGGTTAATAAAAAACACATTCCCCTCAATAATGAAAAGACCATCTTCCATACCATCTTTAAGATCATAATATTTGGATTCTGACTCTAGTTTAAGTCAATTTATATGTTCATACCTTATTCACCTAAAGTAAAACCTTGGAATATGTCTTGCACTCCCATTATTTTCCTGCTATAAAAATTTGGCATACTAATAAACACAAAATACATCAAATAGGACATGCTAAAAATTGAAAAAAATGAATGTGCAATGGTTTATTCGTCTCAAGTTGCAATATAATCCAACAATCTGACCAGTAAATATTTAGATATTTAAGTAAATAAAGTGAAAAATTAGTCTGACACTCACCTTGAAATAGCATTATGCTTTACTTCCTTATTCATCCTAATTCTGCCATACCTTCAGTTGCTTTCAATGACCGAGGCACATTGTTCAAATTGACTTTAACAGTGTTGGGTCTTCCTACATTCCAAACTTGAGTCTGGAGTCTTAGTGTTTTAGTGTTGGTGCATTTAATTTCTAATAACCAACAATTACCATGTAATTAACTGTAATCTAAAGAGGTACAGAATATCTGAGCTGTCAGATATTTCAGCATTAGATCAGTGAAAGCAGCACAGAATGGTCTAACAAATGTACAACTTATTAATGCATCAGACACTGGTTACGTTTAGAGAATTGACTTAACCCAGATAGTCATGTAACCTAACAAAAACATGGTTGCAGCAGTACTAAATATAACTATTGGGATCATCATTTCTTTCCACTGTATTAGAGGTAAGCTACTCAGTCAAAGAGGGAGGGGGAATATTCTGTCAACAGGCTGTCAAAGGTTCATGTATGGACAATCACCGGAAATGTAGTCAATGATTTGTTTGTGTCTAATGTGGTTCTAGTTTTGTAGGGCAGGTGAATGTGTGAGTGGCGCTTTACCACTGGAGTCCGGTGAGGGTCAGTGGGGCTCTTGGGGGTCGTGGGGAGCTTGCAGTCGGACGTGCAGTACAGGCATCAGTGGCCGCCAACGCCAGTGTGAGAGCAACAGGTAGTTCAAATGACATCTGTGTGTATATCATTGATATAACTTTTCCTATGAGTCTTTCCATGCCATTTTAGAGACAGGGAGTTCAAACATATTGTATTTGCAATCATTTTATATTTTGATTTGATTTGGGGCAGAGTTCCTCAGTGGTTAGCACCGTGGGTTCACAGGTTCGCAGGTGCAGGTCTTTTCTTTGTGGAGTTTGCATGATCTCCCTGTGCTCTCCTGGGTTTCCTCCCAGTCAGGTAGATTGGCAACTCTTAATTGCCCATAGGTATGAATCTGTTTATCTGTGTTAGATCTGTGATGGACTGGCGACTTGTCCAGGGTGTACCTGTCTTCCACCCAGTGCAAGTTCTCTACTGACAGTAGCCTCAATAGTCCACAATGCAGAGCAGTGACAAGAGATGTTGCGTTTGGCATAATTAACGAGAAACATCTGCTGCAATTTGTTTGGTTGACACAACTTGTTAACAAGTTGTTGCTATGGAGCTAGCTAGCAATAGCCAAGGGCTTCCACATGGGCTGAACGTGGGAACACCTCCAGGTCGGAGCAATGGGAAATCTTCTCATCTTCATCACAAAATAACTCCTGGAATGCATTGCACATCACCGATTGATGATATATTACAGTCTAAGAGTATCTGAGGGTGGGACTTTCCTTTAAAATGATGATAATAGTAGGTTTATATGGTCCTTTGCTAGAAACCTGGTGTTTTCTTAGACTGTAATCTAGGCTTTGAAGAGCAGGTTTAAGAGAGTCACACAGTCCTGCTTTCTCCAGCTAGGAAACATCTCCAACATCGAATCATTTCTGTCGTTTCACGACCTGGAAAAAGTTTTATTTCAACTAGATTGGACTACTATAGCTCCCTGAATTGTGTTGTAAAGACCTTTCATAGCTGCAACATGGCCCGGACAGCTCAGTTGGTAGAGCATGAGACTCTCAGTCTTAGGGTTGTGGGTTCAAGCCCCGTGTAGTGTAAACTGTAACTTGTAAGTCGCTTTGGATAAAAGCGTCTGCTAAATGACTGTAATGTAATGCAACTGATTCGCTGGCTTCCTGTTAACTTGAGAACTGATTTTAAAATATGAATGTTTATTTACATTCTGTATGGGCTTGCACCTCAGTATATCTGGAATCTTCTGTGCCCTTACAACACTGCTAGGTCCCTTAGGTCTCGTCAGGGGCTCTTAGTCATTCCACGGTCCAGATGCAAATTAAAGGGTGATTGATCTTTTATGCTTTCTTTTTCTTTTAAACTTGTGAAGTGCTTTCTAAGAAAGTGCTTTGCGTTTAATGTGCTATATAAATAAAGTTGACTTGACGCGCTGTGTCCATAGGCCTGGTGTAAAACACTGTGCTGGTCCAAGGATGCAGTACAGGCGATGTGAGAACCTGGCCTGCCCTGTTGGCCTTTCCAACTTCAGAGATCAGCAGTGCCACACCTTCAACCATCCAGGTCTCAGCTGGTACTCTGTCATAGATGATGGTGAGGAGATTAAAGGAATACATGGGATTACAGAATAGTCATGGTCAAGAGTATGATGTTTTTTCAACTCATATGTTTGCATTTGCATATTTATGCCGTTGTATGCTTTCACCTCTCTGTGCTTTTGTGTCCTGTGTGCACGTGTACTTTGTGTGTAGGTGTGTGCGTGTTTATGCTTCTATCCTTGTGAGAACCAGTTTAAGTTTTAGACCTTTGGAGTGAGGACATTTTTGCAAAGTGAGGATATTATGGCCAATACTTTCTTCTTCAAGGGGCTAGTTTAGGACTGGATATGCTGGCAGCGAGCAATAATTCTGAATTGTGAATGAAATTTTTGAAATTTTGAAGGACTTCATTACCCAGAAATGCTGTAAGGCGCCATCGGTGAACTAAACATCTTATTGTTAGTGTCCTGATGAGGGTGGAGAGGTTCAGCCATCGTTGGTGAGTCTCTGGATGGCTGTTCTCTGGATGGAGTGCTCGCTCGCTGATGTTTAGGAGACACTTGGATTTAACTCTTAACTTTCAATTTGTCACGTCCAGTGTGGAGAAGATTTCCCACCAGTGACTATACCCAACGTCAGAATTTAATGTGAGCAAATAGGGTGAATCTACAGTGTCTCAATTAGTTTGGATAGAACACTAGTGCAGGTTTAAAGGAATAGGGGAGATAGATAAGAGTTAGAGATCCCCAAAAGAGCACTACACAGTGGACACTATGGCTATGAGGAGCACTAGCCTAAAGTTACATTCATTGCCAAACACTAGATATTGCACAAGCAAGTATAAACATGCCATCTTTGTGCGTGCATGCCTTAACTGTTAAAGAATAGTAAGAGTGTTACATTGACCAGCTTGTCAGGCCAGGAAAATGAAGGTGTTTTGGAGAGTTTTCTTAACTACAATTAGCTAAAGCTCTTCCCACTGGTCAACGTCGCAATGACAGCACCATTTTGGATGCATGCACTTTTATATGCTTGTGTAACTCTGACAATATCATTTATCTTTGGTGGTCATTCAGGTCACTGCGGAGGTCACACTGGAGTCGTGACATTGTAGATCACAGCACACTTTTCACTGTGTTACCGAATGTTTACTGTGGTATGTCTGCATGTGTTTCTTGTCTCTATGTGTATACAGCTCAGAAGCCTATTTCTAAAGCTTTGCTCTGCTGTCAAAAATGGTTTACATTGCTAACCCTCACTACCATAAACAATGACTCTTGTGGAGAGGAACAGCGGGTGTGGATTATTCTGTCTTTTTTTTTCTCCCTCTTCCCTCCTATAAATCTCCCTCTCTCTCTCCATCCAGAGAGGCCTTGCACCCTCTTCTGCTCCTCATCAGGGAAGGAGCCTCCACGTCTCCTGGCTGAGAAGGTTCTAGATGGAACCACCTGTGGATCACAGGAAGCTGGACTCTGCGCCAATGGCACCTGTCAGGTACAAATACTGGGTTCCATTCAAAGTTAGAAATGGTAAATTCCCAGCTGGTAGATTGCGATTACAATCTCGATGCAGTTCAGTCATCCAGTTCAGAAAAAAATTTAATGGATTAGTAAATAGATTTTTAATGAAATTTGGTATGATGCATTTTAGTACTGTGTTCTACTGTGTTCTTGGCTTGATGGGGGAAATGAAGCTTAGCACAAGTTCAATCAGGAAGGCTACCTCACTTCACTTATCTCTCTTCGGTTCCCTTGGCTCCATCGATTCTCTCCTACAAGCTCTAGAGAATGTCGCTGCCTCATTTTACCGGCTTCCTCAAAGGTTTACCCCTCTTCTACCTGCTGCCGTCCCATCAGCTCCAACAGCCCTGATCACCTGAGCCTCAGAGACGGTACCTCAGCATAATCTAGCCTCTTCTGTCCCAGCTCCATCACTTGGTGGGCCGTATATTCTACTATACGCAAACATTTCCCCTAGGTTGAGGTATCAGATTCTACAGGGGAAAGATATTAATCTTGTCAGCATTATTTGCCTTCCCCTGTACGCAACCACAAGTTATTTCATGAGAAGATATGGCTTTTGTTTTAAAATCTGCCGGTCCTTGTCCAATACCACTAAGCTTTCTCAAAAAAGAAGCTTTGTATACTGCTCAGTTAAACACCCGCCTGAACTGGTCCATATTGGATACTGAGCTGCATGCTAGTTGGTGGCTGCCCAGTCATGACTTGCTTCACATGGGGAGATGTAGGACATTCAGCTGTTCTTTGCCCAAAAGTCCCCTTCCAGTCATCAAGTCATATCGCTCATCCTGGCCCTCTACTGAATAATCCTGATACTGATCGTCATGATTGCCAGGTGTTCTACCTCAATCCATAATAATTTGAATCAATGTATGTACTTACCCAAAGATATATATCACCTTGTCACAGGCCTCTCTTGGGGATTCTGGGTTGGGGTCTTTACTTTTGCGTCTGAAACCCACATTTCAAAAAATATACAGTCAAAGAGTTGAATAAAGGTTACTTGATCGGACACTTTAACCCTTTAACTCAACCCTTAATCTAGTGTTTCCACAAGTGTTGCAACTACAAAAAAATCCAGGCAAAAAGATCCTTGCACTATGCATCCGTCGACAATGCAAATAGGTTGATCAAAATGGCAGGCCAAGGAGTGTGGCTGTCTAAAGCTGACATAACAGACGCTTTTAAAATCATCCCCCTTCAACCATTGCAGTGGCCCCTTTTTGGCATCAAATGTATTTTCAATTTCCCATCCGAGCTTTTGGCTTTTTGCACTTTTGGATAATTGGTACGGTATTTATTTTTTCTATAATGATGTCATTCAGGCAACTGATGCCATGGACGTTTTCATGGATGCTGCACCAAGTTATGCATATAGTTGTTCCATTCTTGAGTTACCATTTGGCTGCTCAACTGCCCATTTTGTGCCTTTTCATTTATTAACCCATAGTTGGATCGGCTAGCAAGCCAGGATGGTCAACTGGTTAGCTCAGAACCCTCACTACCATAGCCAGTTGACACTGGCCTTACATCAGCCAGCTAATTAGGATGGTCAACTGGCCTACATCTTTCTTTCGTCACTTTTATCTACTTCTCACTGGAACTTGCACTATTTTGGGGGGGTTGTTGCCTATAGCCTATTCATGGGGATCTCCACCCCATGAATGAATATTTTTTGGAATCTACACCAAAACATGTCTTTTTATTGATTTCAATAAATCATGTCTGCATTTGTAAACCTAGTTTCTCCTCATTGAACTATAATTAAAGGTCAAAACTTTAACTGGACACAACTGCTCCAATTTTTATGAAACTTGGAGGGATAATGTATCTTGTTAATGACTGAGGAGATTATTTCCTGGCTAAGAGAGCTGTCTACTGTAGTTTTTACAGGTCTCATCCAGGGCTTCTCTGCTACATAACATGTATTTTTTTTTACATCTGGTAGAAAGTGGGCTGTGATGGCATCCTGGGCTCCACGGTCAGAGAGGATCCCTGTGGAGTTTGTAATGGCAATGGCAAGTCCTGCAAGGTCATCAAGGGGGACATCAACCAAACAAGGGGGGCAGGTACACTGATGGATCCTGAGATATCCTTTGTAGATTTGGAACAACTTATGCTCCAAATTGCTATTGTATGAGAACTACTTAGGTGTGCAAATGGCATGTGAGTACTTGTAGTTTTCAATATTCAATGTGCCTTTTAACTTTTGAATGACTGAGTGTACACAGTGACTTAAAACAGTAGAGAATGTCTGTAGAGTTGAATGGCTCACCCTCTATTTCCTCTCAGGCTATGTGGCAGCATTAATCATCCCTAAAGGAGCCAGGAGAATCAGGGTAGTGGAGGAAAAGCCAGCTCAGAGTTATCTGGGTAAGATTCACTTCACTACTGCATCATGGCTTGGCATGCAAGCCCTGTTCCTTTGCAGAGAGCTTAGTGTAGTTTTACTTGTAAGCACTAATGGTAATCGAGGGATGTCAAACAATAATCCTAAAGAAGAACTAGGGCAGGGGTGGCACTCCAACTATGAATAAAGACTCTCGCTATTCTTAACTTTGCTAGTTGTTAGTTTTTTCCTTTTGAATCATGGAAAGAAAAAAAAAGAATACAAAAATGTTTGAGTCTTTTTCACAATTTGAGTGATACAACTAGGGCAGTTGTATCAATTCTGAAAGTGACAGGTAGCCAGTGCAGGGAAACAAGGATTGGAGTAATGTGGTCTCTGTGTTTGGTGCATGGCAGTTGCATTCGTATGAGCTGGAAGCATAAGACAGACTTTTTACTGAGGTTGGAGTTGAGGGAGTTGCAGAACATAAAGTCATGGATGATCGTCTCCAGGTCGGTAGATGACAAGAATGGTAACATGATTCCAACGTCAGTCCTTGTCAAGATGGAGATCCTGATCTGTCTATTTTGATGTTTATGTTTCGCAGCACTCAAAGACGTGGGTAAGCGTTCCATCAACAGTGACTGGAAAATAGACCACCCAGGGTCCTTCAACATGGCCGGCACCACAGTCCACTATGTTCGCAGAGGACTCTGGGAGAAAATGTCTGCTAAGGGACCTACTACATCTCCTCTGTATCTCATGGTGAGTTTTCACACCTTTGACAATGGTTCAAGTGATGTAAAGTTCTTCCTTAAGTGTGGTCTTGGAAAGCTTGCAAGTATGTTAGCTTTCCAAAAAAGAAATATAGAAGGAGATTTGTGGTGCATTCACACACAGCCTCATGTCATCTGCATATTGATGTATACCCCCTACCAGGGATTAACACTGTGATTAAAAATCGGATCCAGAGTTTCCCCACCTAGATCCTCTCGATCTTCCCTCTGGGAATGATTTTGGGTAAATACACTATATGGCGAAAAGTCAGTGGACACCTGACCAACACACCTATATGAGCTTGCTGGACATCCCATTCTAAAACCATGGGCATTAATGTGGAGTTGGACCCCCCTTTGCGGCTATAACAGCCGCCACTCTTCTGGGAAGGCTTTCCACAAGCTTTTGGAGTGTGTCTGTGGGAATTTGTGCCCATTCAGCCAAAAGAGCATTTGTGAGGTCAGGCAGTGATGTTGGACGAGAAGGCTTGGCTCGCAATCGGCTTTCTAATTCCTCCCAAAGGTGTTCAATGGGGTTGAGGTCAGGGCTCTGTGCAGGCCAATCGAGTTCCTCCACACCAAACTCGTCTAACCATGTCTTTATGGACCTCGCTTTGTGCACAGGGGCACAGTCATGCTGGAACAGCAAAGGGCTTTCCCCAATCTGTTGCCAC
>OOFE01013905.1:0-10246 GCA_900323365.1 Monocentris japonica | reverse complement strand
CGGTGGGGCCAGTGTAGACATCCACCTCTAAATTGACTCAACCACAATGAGGAAAAGTCATTTCAAAATATCTATCAAGCCTACCTCTAGGTATTCATTTTACAGAAAAAAAATATATTTCCTGATCATATTTACTGATTGTCTTTCCATTTCCCTTTGGGGGAATCTATTGTAATGAGAAATGAAATGAAGGAAGACTGTTTCTTACCGAGTGCTTTGTCAACACAGTTGATTTTACTGGGAGGGCAGATAGCTGCAGTTCCTGGAGAACAGAACAGAAAATGAGTCTGATCAATCAGCAACAAAATGATCAGTGACCCGTGTCTGCTGCAATGAGGAACTGTGGCTGGGAACAACACTCCACAGTTTATCATTCATCTCCAAATGAAGGCAGGCATTGAGAGGATGACTTCCATCCACAGTGCCTGGGCCATCTTGGACGTCTGGCCTTGATTGCATTGAGAAATGGAGCATGCTGGCTCCACCCCTATTTAGAAAGTCTTTAAAAAACAATCAATTATTCTCTTTCTCACAGACAAACAAATAGCTCAGGCCACTAATGACAGGTATTCATCAGGAACACAATTAATTGGCAGAGGTATGTTTGGCACAGAGATGTTAAAATGTTCCTGAGGTTAATGTTTTGTGGAAGTCTCCTTTGCAATTTGCATCAAGAAATATTTATTAATATTTCTTATTAAAGTGGGGTTGCAGGAGAACAAAGGCTCTATTATGATCGGAGGAGTGAAACTTCACACTCTTTCAGCTGGCTGTGAATGGAGATGGGCACGCTGTGTCTTTCTGTTGTGATGTTATGGTAATACTCTTCTCTCCATGAATGGAAATAACTTGGATTTGTTTACCACCAAAGAAATCCGGCCACATTATTGTTTGAGGGAAATAATGACCTCAATTCATCTTAAGACATATAGTTTTAGCAATTTTGTTTGTAGAATAAAAAAAAAAAAATAGCACTATTGTGCATCAACTATGCAGTCAGTATGTGGTCTATGCCTACATTTCCCCTGTAGATCTACATTGGAAGAGTTTTGTTCCAAAATGAGATATCCAGCATTTGAAAAAAAAAGTTGTATCTACTCCCAGAAAATGTTACAAAGCACAAAATAAAAAATAAAAAAAATATATATATATTTAGATAACTTACAGTAAGTCACTGGTAAAAAGAAAACACATTTACAACCTGGATCCTCCTCTATTAGAGATACTGAATCCTAAACTTCTGGTCATGTGATTTTATCCCAACACAGATAGAGAGTGTTTTGAAATAGAACTCTTCATTTATTCCACATTAGTTCTATGGGGAGGCATACATACCTGTAAAAGCACAACACTCATTTTGACACTGAAATTTCATCTGCAATGCAAATGACATTCAATTTCAAAGCATAAAGCCAGTTTGCTATTTGGGATGATGTTTTCTTGGATATTTATATTATGCTGTTTTAATTCGGGGGAGCAACACACTTGTGACTAATTGTACTAATTGCGCTAATTGTGTAATCATTTTAACGCAACTGTGTCACTGTAAGAACTGTTTCATCGTTTTACAATTATGATAAGAACAAATTAAGAAAGTAAAGAGATGGGAGGGAGGTGCGGCAGTGCTGGACAGCGGTAACAGAGACCATCCCATAACTGGAAGGTCTCCGGTTTGAACCCAGCAACAGCCATGTGTCTTTGAGGAAGACACTGAAGCCATACCTGCTGACATATTGGCCACGTTTACATGTATGAAGTAACTCGACTATTGGCCATAGTCTGGTTAAGGTCTTATCTGGATTAAGCTGTTTACACTAACGACTGAGTCTCCTTGTTACCATGAACAAACTAATAAGCTACACTAATAAAATATCCCTCCTACCTCTATGTCTGGGCAATAGTAGATTACTTCTAATGCAGGGGAAGGTAATGCTGATCCCAATAGTAATCTGTGCAATTTTTGTTGAGATCAAAATGTACCCATAATGCTGTGCAAGTCTGAGTTTGCTCAGACAGCGAAAACCAAAAATAAAAGGAGTAAGATGTTTCCATGCCACATGGGGGTAAGCCAGGCATCTTAACCGGGTTTCTCATAATCGGAGTATGAGCTTAACCAGGTTATTCTAACCCAGTTATTTGGTTGCCACATTTACATCATGTCGCAACCTAAAACCAGCTTACTAGCCATTTTAAGTCGCCCTGGATAAGAGTGTCAGCTAAATTCCTAAAATGTAAATGTAATATGAAGTTGGGGGTGATCATACCAGGCATGTGCACCATCCTGCAGTTGCACTCTCTTAGCACCTCACTGGTCTCACAGAGCAGACGGCAGCCGCTGATGCTGTATGTATCGTATCCCGGGAACTTCTCTTTGCTGGTGGAGCGGCAGTTTCCCCAGGGCTGGGGCAGGTAGGTCAGCTAAGCACACAGAGATTGATTAGACCACAGCCTGAGCTGCTGGGGGTGCACAGTTGCAGGTGAACAGAAATCTGATGGGGGAAGGAGGGATGGTGTGTGGTGATAAGAAGGACCTACTCTCTGCTCCTGGCATGAAACAAAAGTCTGGAAACCCGGAGAGACGCCGAAGCCCAGCTGGTGAATGTAGGGAGGCTCGTCCTGACTGTGGATTTGAACTCGGATCCCGGCCTCCAGGGACGTCTCATCTTTGGGATGAAACGGCACAAGCACAGAGAGTCGCAAAAGGGAGAGTATAAAGGGATTTCAGGCGGCTTTCTTATCTGACAGCTTGGGGTCAGTTTGAAGCTAATTGCAAACAATGTTTCAGTTGAGCACGTTGTCTCACCTTACTTTCAGTCATGTTTGAAAAATAAAACAGTCGAGATGAATATCATTGTAACAGCTACAACACTGTACAGATCTCAGATATTGCATTTTGTTCAAGAATCAACAGGATTCTTTTTAAAGGCAGCCTTACATTCAGGTTGTGAGACTGTAATCAAAAAATGCATCACGTACGTGATCCAGAGAAAGAGACACAGGTTATTGTTGATTTAAACCTCATATGAGGTAGCTCATGCTGTAACATGGGGTATGATTGCATTGGACAAAGAGGTTTATGGCTTACTTGTCTCTCTCCATATGGGCAGATACTCATCCTGCTGGATATCCAACATGATCTCCAGCCCATTTCCCATTCCACCCTGCTTGGTTTTCCTGGACGTGGTCTTGTTGCCATTGAAAGTGTAGCATTTCCCATATCTGGTGTAGACCTAGGGGGGAATAGATTACTATCAGGAAAGTCACAATAAACATGACAATGTCCATCCTGGCTGTGACATGCTCATACTAGCAGTACATTGAAATGACGTTAGAGATATGGAGCGGAAAATAACCAAGCTGAGGCTCAGCCATGGCTGTACAGAGATGTGACTGAATATCTGCTACAAACCTCTGGATCGTGGATGCATTCTGCTGGGGGGAATAACATGCCCATAGTGGGGGAGGGGGGTTGTCAGTATCCCTACATGGACTTTGATAATGTTTATTGTCAGCATGAAAATAAAATGAAAAGCTTATATAGCCAACACCCACTACACACATCCCACTGGATGCCACTCAATTGCCTACTAGCGTACCGCAGAAATATCACATGGCATAAGACATTTTTTAATCTTCCTTCACAAGAAAACAAAAGACAGCCCTCTTTAAATGAGCTCTCACATCACAGACGTATCAGAGCAGCTGTCTCTAAGGGAGAAACATCATCTCTTTGTTTACTCCCCTAATCTGAACAGCTGCAAAAAATATCCATTTTAACAAGTCATTTAATCTGCTATCTTCTCTTCTTTGCGTTTTAAAAACATATTTTCCTTAAAACAACTGAAAAAATCTTCCACTGGTGTCAGATAATTCCATTTTTTCTCAATGTGCTGTAGCTAGTTTTGAGAATTTTCTTGAATCAATCGACATTATCTTGATACTTGATACCCTGAAACAAGTGAAACTGCATTGGAAACAAATTATCAAGCAGAATTGGCAGAATCTTTGAATCTAAGATGGACGTTTTCTGCAGTATGTAAGAAAAAAGAAACTTCAGTCTACTGAATGTATTTCAGACAAACATCAAGTTAAGGAGGGCAGTAATGAAAGTATTAATGCAGAGCCAATCACATGGCAGGAGAGGCCAACCGACAAGACGCTGGAGAAATGACAGTGAAATAACAATCGAGCTGAATAGATTGTAGACGTATCATTAAGTAGACACCGTCATGGTCTCGGCATTCTTTATAACAGCAATGTCTGTGTTCTGACTTCAATATTGGCTTGATCCTCCTAATGAGTGCTGTGATGTCTAAATAAAAGACACCGGTGGAACAACACTAGCTCTCATTTACGGACCACAGGGTGTGTTATAATGTCAGATGGTTGACGAACAAATCAAAGCCACAGTTGTGGCGCTTGGCCGAGTAGGCCAGTGGAGTAATTCTCTGCAACAGCGGGTTATTTTGCAATATCCACAACAGTAATTAGGGCAAGAAATGAGTACTGTTTACCAAGGCTTCATGTTGTAGATAGGTCTTGAGGCCTTTGATCTGTGTGCGCACACGTGTGTTTATATGTGTGTGTGCCCATGAATGCATCTCCTATGACAACCTGCAAGGCAAACTAGACTATGGCTTAAACAAATACAGGTCTCAGCCCAGGCTCTGATATTATACAAAGGCATCTTAATAGAGAAAATTTGTCCAGTTAGTTCTATGTAAGGTGCTTAGCATATTGAGTCATTTGGTATTTCGTCAGCGTGGTGTGGAAAGGGGTCGGGGTTCAAGTATTCACAGTGAGACTTCTGACTGACGTGCTATTAGGTTGAGTTGGTTTAATCTCTCTTTGGCTGGTGCAGTGCAGTTGAGGAGGTGAGCTGTACCTATCATTGATTCTTCTCCCTTCATTGACACACTTAAGCCTCAGCAGGCGCACTTTATCTGATCCAGCAGGCAACAGAGGTAAAGGAGGATTCAACTTTGGAAATACTCAAAACACCCTGACTGAGTGCTTGGGTTCTGCTCTAAAACTTTGGGCTCTGGAGAGGACGCTGAGGTGTTCACAAATGATGTCCCCAGAGACTAGGGCAAAGTTTTCCCATCATCTCACCCAGGAAATGGTTGTTGGCAGAGCTTCCCCTGATTCATTTCTCAGCTTCTGTGCCCTGCTCTCTCTCTCTCTCTCTCTCTCTCTCTCTCTGTGAGAGTCTGCATCTGCAATGTGATTGATGGAGTATTTTTCTCTTGTTACGTCTTGCACCAAATTTAGAAAAGGTAACGGGACTGACTTTGGCAAATCCCAGGTAGGGACTTGGCACTGCTGTTGACAAGAGCAGCAGCATGGCAGTTATGAGGGATGGTCTGAAGAATAAAGGTATAGTCAGTATACAAGATACAAGCATAGTATACAAGAGCTAATTACTCTGGCACTTAGGCAACATTGTTCACATTGGTGTCGTTCAGAGGTCTAGAAACAATGTTGTGCCATTCGACAGCCTTTTCTATGGTAATAAAAACTACACTGAAACAAATGTTCCAGTTCTGCATCACTGTATGAGTTTCTAGGGCATAATAACTTTGAATAGTCAAAGGTTTAAACACACAGGCAGTAATAGTGTAATGCTATGCACACATTAACATGAAGCCCTTGTCTATAGCAGTAACGTGCTTTGGAAAGATGCCTAACTACTCATCATCTGCATATATTTCCCTTATTATAACTTAATTGGGCTTAATGTCAAGCCATTAAGAGTCTTTTGGCAGTGTTTTTTCTTCCAAAGTGCCTTGTTTCATTCCTTTTCTCTCCATTTTAAATACATTAAGAGACCAACCACTTACCATATAATTCATAAGCCCTGGTGGGGTAAATCCTTAAACAGCCTCTTTATGACTGCCATCTGACAGTTCCCTGGCGCTTCTCCCTTTTAAATAACCTGTAAGAATCATTTCAACGCTTCTCCAGAGGACATCCATTTCCAGACACGAGGCTCTGTGTCATCGTCTAGCTCTCTTAGTATGAGGGAGGAGGATTTGAATTCATTTACAGAGGGTGGTAGAATATGCCAGAGCACTGATTGGCAGTTGAAAACCATTAAGGCTGGCTCACGCATGTTTAAGGTTGAGACAGGATGTTCCCTGGTTTAATGGCTTCATTACAGCCCTCTAGCAGAAAGCACCAGATCACAACATGACATAAACTGATGTTCCATGATAGTTCTGAACTTTTTCTCAGGAGTCTGTCATACTGTATATGACTATTCTCATTGGACGGCATGAGCTGCCAGGCAGGATTTACTAAGTAGGCTCACAGTGATACAGAATCTAGGCAAATGGCCATTAGTCCTTTCAACATGAGCCATGAACAGCAGTGGTACAGTATGTCACCAGTAGCATGAGGCAACCAGTAGGATACATCCATTGCAAAGAATGCTTAATACAAGGAATTAACAAGTCCACATGTTTGATGTCACTAAGGGTACATTCACACTGCGACTGACTGTGTCCCAATTTTGATTTTCCCTCACATGTGACACAGACTTCTAATCAGTGTGAACAGCAAAAAGCTGCATGAAGTCCCTTCTAAGGCATGCAACCTACATGTGACTTGAAGCATGGAGGACAATTGGGGAGACACCTCAATTCAGTCAAAACTCAAAGGCACACACCATAACCAAAATGGGTTTGAAATCAGTTTCAGATATGGGTTACATCGTAGAATAGATATGAACAGTTATCCACAAAAATAAGATATGAGCAGCAATTCAAAAATGACCATGAAGACCTGCAGTGTCAACATAGCCTCAAAGTGCAGGGCAGGAAACCACAAGGTAGCACATTTAATCTTGTTTGGTATCACTTAGCCAGGAGAGGAACCTTCAAAAGTGATGGTAACACTAACAGTGAGGACACAGAGATGTCCTTTCAATTCTACAACACTACATTCCAAACATTTCTAAGCTCAAATTTAGTAAAGCAAAATGATTTTGATGTGCGAACTTGGCACAGATGTCCAGAAAACTCAGAGACCAGAAGTGTAACACTTCATTACTAAATGTCCCTACTGATGCTCCATGGGCACTTAAGCTGCATGATTCACAAATAATCCTCAGTCAAAGGGAGGCTGTTAAGAGTGTTATTGGAAACACCGTCAGACCGATGAGATTTGTTACGGGTCTGCGATTTAAGATCTCTACATACTGTAGAGGGGGGAAATACCACTCTGGCTGAACGCATAGACACCCACTCTTCAGATATGTTGAAAGGAAAACAATTTGGCAAAACAAAGGAGACGCTGAGACATGAAGTCTAAACAGTGCAGATTGGAATGTGAGGCACGGCAAGCTTTACACGATTAACCTCCATCTCAATGCCGGCCTCTAAACTCTGCACCAGGATGCAGCTTTGGATTGCCCTGACCTTCCATGGATTCCAAGGGAGAAGAAAATCAAACAGATTCTGATACAATCTTGAACAAAACATGTTCTGATCAAAAACTGAAAAGAATCCTTAACGGCTTTACATTACAAGGTGATCAATTTTATGTGATCATGTAAAGTATGCCTGTGCATTGTGCCTTTCCATTTGACAGAATCCCATACATTAAAAATGATGGAAATCGATATGAACCTGGAGAGCTTATTTCAGTTGTTACTGTAGGAGTTCAGACTTGACCAACGTTTCTTTTCTGCATTTGCTGCTCACTTTCTGGTTTTCTCCTCCAGTGCAAAAGAGAAATTGAGCACCAAAGTCAGAACACTGCACTCAGTAAACCTTTCTCTCTGCAATTGTTAGTGTTCCTATTTTTTGTCCTTTTTCCCATGCTACTATGTTCCACGGCATATTCGGCTAATGGAACAGTGAGAGATGCTCTTGAAAAAGAGGTTAGGAACTGGAAAGGCTCTCTCACACAATGCAGCTACTCACAAATAGAATAGTTGTGTATATTCACCACAGACGGAAACATGAAAGCTTCCTTTGCAAAGAGTTCAGTATGCACCAACATCATGGCTACGTGGGCCCATAAAGATGCTGTTTTACAAAAGTGATTAGAAACTACCATAATAATGGGGATAATCAGTTTATATCACCGTAGAGAGAAAGGTCTCTAATCAGTCTTTACATGTAATGGAGATGAATTGTTTCTTGCTAGTGAAGCTTGTGTCTGGGCCCAACCTCAGCAGTGAACTTAAGTCATGACAGAAACAATGCTTTCTTGACCATAACAATGCCTATTAATTGTGTTGCATATCTAGCTATGGTTGCCATGTCGTAATCCATCTCATCTATATCAAAATGAATGACGCTTCTTAGTGATTTTCATGTGTGTAAGTGAAAATGCATTAACCTTTCTAGACAGTTGAGGTATGGGCATTTGTTTGCCCTACAGCGGTTTAGTTATAATCTCTGGCTTTTTTTGCGGTCACAGCACAGATTAGAGGAGTACAGGCAGGGTGAATGCATGTTATAGTAGGATGATGGGGCTCTCAAAATAGCAAAGGAGAATATCCTTTATCATACATGCGCCAACTGTACTTATTCTGTTTGGTAGACACTGATAGAGCTGAGGAGAAATCTGCCCTGGGCGCTGCACTAGCAAACAATCCTTAGGCATTTGTTTAACTGCCAACTTGGTTTTTCTGCATCCATTTATATATTCAGGTTTAATTAAGGTACCTCTGTCATTAACATAGACTTTCATTGCCTAAGCTCTCAATCTCTCACTGCTCTCATTTTCTGTCTCTTTCTCTTAGACTCTGGCACCTACTTCCAAGTGTAATCGCTCCCACCCAACTGCCACCGAAAAACACTGTCACAGTTCCCTGGCCAACCTTTCATTTAGTATTCATCATAACTGAGACGCCTGCACTGTTGTTTTTCTTTTCTGGGCAACTCTGGGGAAATGATATCTGTTGGAACACAGCCACGTGTTAAGGTTGATGAAACGTCCACAGAGGAAAAGCAGGATCTGCTATCTCGTGACATGAATCATCAGTATAAAATATAATGTCCCCTCAGAGGTATAGCGAGATACAGATACAAATAAATAAAGGCCGCTTTCACTTGTCATTTTCTGACAAGTCATTCAGAACTGAGCAGATGTATCAACATGTATCCAAATGCTTATGATTACAAGCATTTCATAAACTGCTACGTGGCCAAAGCAAAACTTTGATATACTAGTAAATAACTTTTTTTCTCCTGTTGATCTCCGGTGAGATACATATACCAATGTCCTGGGACTGTATTCCTAATGACATGCAACCCTTGCTTTATTCACAAGGTGGTGCAATAAGTGCAACATATAAGTCTCACCCAAACCTCACCAGTGAAACAATATTTACCTCTCAACCGTGTAACATTTATGAGCACAGGGACTTGTTTTTTCTCCATGCTACATAAATCATCCGAGTAAACAAGTCTGCTTAGTCTTTTTGCTTGTTTTGAGTCAAACGCAGATCCCACAGTCCATTAGATTGAGCTTGATCTAAAAGTAGAGCCCAAGGGAAATGGCCAGACACAGAAGTTTAGACTGCACACCTAAACACACCTAGTCTAATTTGACCTCTAATCACAGTCCTCTGAACTGGATGAGCTAAAAAAATGGGTAAAAAAAGGAAATGCAACTCGACATACCGATCAAGAATTGAAATCTTTATACAATTAATCCTCTCATTGACTGGCTTTCATTAGAGGTGCAATAAATACAATTTTACTGCCCCATAGCACAAAATGACCATAAAATATCTGCGGGGGTTGATAGGGTTGTTGATTCATATAAATGACTCAAAGCTAGTGTCTGACATTTCCCCACTTCCCACCTATTGGAATTTCAGGATAGTCCCAATCCCCTCTACCCTCCAAGCCACCATACTTGCATTTTCAACTGATCAATGATAAATATGAGCAAGCAATTGGCATCGCAACACATTTCAGCAACAAAGGCTAAAAAGCCTTGTTCTCAAGCCAAAATGACAAAGCGGTGTTATTATTACAGAATTTAGCATCATCATATATTACCTCTTAAGACGTTTCTGATGGATCTCTGATGGATCTCTCTGGCTTAATTAGCCAGGTTACTCATCTCTGTTGTGAAAATATGACTTTATTGTTTTGTTAATTAAAGGCAACTGTAGGGACAGGACAGATGGGGGGGTCTCTGCCAGAGACTTCTATCTCTATCTATCAATGTTGCTGCATATCCTACTGGTCTCCAACAGACGTCAATAAAGGTCATAAATTACTTA
>OOFE01013902.1:7500-11492 GCA_900323365.1 Monocentris japonica | reverse complement strand
TCAGGGAGGGGGCGTGTAAGAAGAGCCATGTGTTGAAGCTGAACACCACAGGGAAGTTTGCCCTCAACATCGTGGACAACCTGGTAGTGGTGCATCACCAGAGCTGCCAGGTGTGTGTGTGTGTGTGTGTGTGTGTGTGTGTGTGTGTGTGAAAAAGAGAGCAAGTTAGAGCCAGATTGGCACACATGGTGAGATGCCAGACATTTTTTACATTAATTCAGTCAGGTCATGCTCAGTTAAACTTAAATCAACTATTCAATCAATCAATTATTTCCTTCTTTAATGTATTAAATATAAAGTGACCCCAACTGTGGTGTTCAATCTGCCTGCTAGAGTTAGAGACATTCAGCCTGGGAAAATGGTAGCACACTGACTCAACATTGGGTAGCACCACTGGCATCCCACTAATTAATGACCCCATCGCTGGGGTATGACACACACACACACACTGACAAAGTCTTACTCCATGGTGCAGGTATTTCTCTTCTGCACACACACACACGCAGACACAAACAGATAGTTGCTTACACTACAGTCTCCAGTAGGGGTGTGAGTCAGACGATGCAGGGGGCCCTGAGTAACCAGCCAACAGAGAGACGCCACGCTGGTCAGGACTCTGAAAATAGATTCTCCATATGTCAGGCCTTTCTCATAGGTTCAAAGAGTCCCCTTACACACACACACAGTCCTATTCTCACACTCTGTCTATGACTAACCTAAACGAGTCAGAGACAGAAGAAGGACGATTCTGTGTCTGGCAGAAGAATTGCTATTCATGTCCTTTGAATTTTAGATGTTTTTGGCATTACAGCAAGGCCCGCGCAATCCCAGCCTCTCTGGGAAATGAAGTAGATCAGACGAGTGAAATGTGAAATTGGTGAAAATCCGTGGCCAAATTTGTAACCCTTAAAATAGGAAGCATGCACATATTTTCCAAATCAATCTGTTAAGTCTAATGGACCAGTGGAATTACATTTAACACAGAAATTCTTAAAATTGCTCCCCAAAAATGTATTTTAGCATTACTAACAGCCGTGAATTCAGGTGTTTTGGCATTTTTGTTGAAGATGTTCATGTCAGTGTCAGAATCAGCATTGCTCTTATACACTGCAGTAGGTAGCACTGCTCCAGGCGCATAAGGAGTTTGACTGGGTTAATTGGTGCTGACACATTTCAAGACAAATACACAATATAGGACTCACACAGTAGGTGCAGGATAACACATAACAGGACCTCACATATAGTGCAGACAAGATGAATGACTGTATGACAGTAGACCAAATATAGACACACTACAAGTATACTACTGTGTTTGACACTAATTACTAGGGTGGGTAAACTATGATGGTTGGTGATCATCATCAAGAATGAATTCACGCACCTCAGGATATCAGTAAATTTATCGGTAACCAAAAATTGCCAGTGTTTGGATAAAGTCTTAAACGCTGCTCTTGCTCTCTCTCTCTCTCTTTCTCTCTCTCTCTCTTTCTTTTTCTGTCTCTCGCTCAGAGGGAGGTGGGTTGGCGCCCGGAAGCCAAGCGTCTGTTGCTGCTGATGACCGACCAGCCGTCCCACCTCGCGCTGGACAGCCGACTGGCGGGCATCGTCACACCGCATGACGGCCTGTGTCACCTGGAAAACAACGTCTACACTGAGAGCACCAGGATGGTGAGAGGAGGAGGCATATATAGATGTCGGGACATCTGGCTCACAGGAAGAACAATAGATCACCAGGGACACAGTCTGACAGTTCAACAAAAAGCGTTGTTAAAATAGGGGTAAAGGGGACACAATCGGGGATTTAGTGGATGGTAAAACCCCCCTAACCTCAGTTTAGCCACGCTTTTATTTGTTGGATAGTTTGCCCACCTTTTGAGCCTGACATAAATCTTTACAACATGAATTCATTGTCCAATCATCAGTACAGTAGTATTCACTTCCAGTGGACATTTTCATACAAATGCACACGCATGCACACACACATATACACACATACACACACACACACAAACATTCTCCTGTCTTTTTCAGGACCACCCCAGTATGGGCCAGTTGGGTGACAAGCTGTTGGAAAACCACATCTACTCCATCTTCGCTGTGGAGAAGAATATGTATCAGTGGTATGAGGTAATCTCTCTACAACAAGCACACACACAGACACACCTAAGCTAATACACTGTATGTCCTTCGACCGGAGGACCCGTGTGCAATCACTGACTGACGTGCACTCTGATCCTCCTCGATAGGGATCATTGAAGTATCATATTATTATTAAAACATGTGCCTACCACTCTTAATTCTACTTCTGTCCTTAGGACGATGGCAGAAAAAAAGATCTTCTGCACGTTGAGACCAAAATCATTCACTTTGGCCTCAGAGGGCATATATTCAGTTGTATTTCATTGTTTTTTTTACCAGAAGTTGGTTGCCTTGCTGCCTGGCTCCTACCTGGGCTTCTTCCAGGCCCCAAACCTCATAGAGCTGGTGGTGGACGCATACAAGGTACTGAGCACTGCACAGCTTACCACACATCCCTGTTCCTCTTCGTCCCCAGAGATGAACTTATATGGCTTATTTTTAGATCCCCCCCATCCTCCCTCAGTATATTATTCATTCTGAAGACAGTAGAGAGAAGGGCGGGGAAAGGTAGGAGAGAAGAATTACATGAGCTGGAATCATGAGCCCATGCAGTTTCAGTTCAAAGGTATTTGCATTAGTCTGCTTAGCTACTAAGGCGACTTTAGACTTGGTTAATCACACAAGCTGACTAACAGCACATTCCTGTTTACAGCAATGGCCTGGGAATCAGTGGTATTTCTTAGAGGACACATTGAATGGGGAAAGAATGTACAAAGCATGTGAGCCTATACTGCTTATATGTATCTAGGAAGTTTAGGTTATTAACTGAGCAGAGTGTAGAAAAGGGATTGAAACAAAGACTGAAGTTTCTCTGTTATTTTGTTGGGGAAACAGACGATGGGAGAAGTTTTGGGGCATTGAAGGCTTAATGAAACAGAAAAACACGGATGAGAACAGGAGGTTAGGGAGGGGTAAGACATTGTCTGGGTTTTTGTGTGCGTATGTGTGTGTGTGTGTGTGTGTGTGTGACTAGGGGTTTGTTCAGTTGGCAGCAGTCTAGGCTGTAATCCTGCCTCAGGCACAGCACTCCATTGTTTGCAACGAGAATCTGCCGAATCCACAGATCTGGGTACACACACGCACACACTCTCACACACACACACACACACACACACACACACACATATGCAGCGGAGCCAGAACAGAAGCTGGCATTATAATAGCTATCAGATCACCACGGAAACCATGTGTCCTAATCACAGACAAATACAAAGATGCTATTTTAGGTCCCACCTCCTTTTTCCCATAAGCCCCTGTGTATATCAGAGAGGCAGGATGACAATGAGGGCTTTCTGGGGACATGTGACAACTTGTCCCCCCATTAACAACCAATTATTCTCTGTTCTTTCTCTCTCTATCTCTCTCTCTTTCTCCCTCCTGCTCCTTTTCTTTTGGCTCACAGATTATGTTCCTTTAGAGTGGTGTATTTTTCTTATTATAAGGATAACTGACCAAATGTAGATCTGAAATGCAACACGTTCATACGTTCTCTGGGGATTGTTGAAGAGCATTCTGGGAAATGTAGGAAATCACTAACTGAAGTAGAAGTAGATAAGGCAGTTTGAGAGAAAGTGGGTACAATAAAAAGGTAAATTACAACACTTTATCACAAAATAACCTATACTATACTAAATATCACAGACTGATGATATCAAACAGTGTATTCAAAGATTTTCTGATGTAAAAATCACAGCTACTCTTTGTCCCCCTGAATAAAGTCTCTAACATGTTGACTTTGACTTATTTCTTGATATCAGATACTAAACCACACATTGGTTTGTCACTTCTCTCTTCCCTCCCTCCATCCAGAGGTTGCTGTCGGAGGTGGCGGTGGCGGTATCAGTGGAGGACAC
>OOFE01013902.1:0-2500 GCA_900323365.1 Monocentris japonica | reverse complement strand
GCGCCCAGAGGGCGCCCGGGGCCAGTGGCCTGGCCGGTTAGGCTTGCTAGACATTGGGCATTGGGAGACATCTACACATTAAATATAGATGAAACTGACCAGAACACTGGACTGATAACGGACTGAACATTCATATCTGAAATACTACAATTATTGGCAACCATGTCATCAATATATATCAAACATTTGACCTCTAAGTCAGGGACAGAAATGTATCTACACATCTACTGATCATTCCAGGGCTCATCGCCATCCAAACCCATGGTTGAATCCAGTTGCACTGTACTAAAGGTTAGACTCCATGAATAGACCAACTTCTGCGTAATGGTACAAATCAGCCCTGGGTTTAGATAATGGTACTGAAGGCAGAGCTTGAATTTTACTCCTTACACCCCTCGCAGAGCCATGATGGTACAACCCATTAGCGCCACTGGACCCCGGTGCCTATTGCATGGCCTCCTATGTGAACATTTCTTGCCTGATCCTGTCTCTCTTTTATTTAACATTATCTTGTTTACAGCAATAGCTGCTCTTAGGGTGTTTTTTAGTTGGGAACACTAATTATTATTTATTGTGATTTTATTTCCTCTTTTTCATTTTAGATTTTTTTTATGTTATGTTATGGTCCTAAATATCATACTTGAGATACAGGTAGTGCATACTGTTGTGTGTTCATGAAGAAGCATGAGAATGAATAAGCAATAAGGTAATAATCATCTCATCTAACTGGGCATTGAGTTTGGAGTAACAACAGCACTTTTCTGTGTAATTTTGCTGTAAATTTATGTGACTAGTTGTGCAGCATGAATGTTTTCGCCAAAATAAAACATGCAAGATTTTTAATCCTTTCTTGTGAAGTCTTCTGCTTAAAATCATAGGCCTAGAGTTGTATGTGGAAGTTCCAATTTCAAATAAAAATACTGCTGGAAACCTTTAAATGTTGAACAAATATTTACCACTGAGACAATTTATCCCAAGATACGCAAGGGTTGTGTTTAACTTACAAACTATATTTTTTTGTTATTTGAAAGTAATGCCTGCAAATATTTGTTTAGAATTTATTTGGATGTCTGTAATAGATTACTTTGTGTAGAACTGACAAAGAATTCCAAATAACTGTTTTTCATTTTGTGGCACAGCAAAAAGTATACAAATTCAAGTTTGCATTATGGTGCATGTATAAAAAATACTGGTGACTGCATAAAATGAACGCTAGGTGACGCTAAACGCAGACGCAACTCTAACAGGTGTAACTGAACGGTTTCGGCGTAACTATTCGTGGCCCATCTGCAGTTATTAATACAAAATACACTGTTTCCCCATAAACTAAGCTGTGAATAGAATTTTCCAGGACAAATTTGAAATTAACTGATAAACTTGCTCAAACTTTTTCAGAAAGTCTTTCATTTCAAGAAGTGTTTTGTGCAGCAGGCCTCTGTCATCTCATAACATTAGTTAATGTTAAATCTTTATTAGTTTGATGAATCTTTAATGTACTTTGTGCTTGTAAAAATAATTAGAATACTATAAAAGTTAAAAAAGAAAATCCAGCAGTATAGGCATAATGGATTCGTTCCAGTATAGTGCTGTAGTTTTTCTTATATGGTCTAGAATTATATTTTAGTTAATTATGGTTTTAAATTTAAATTCTTTTGCCTAGAAATAATTTTTGCTGAAATTAGACTCCTTATTTGTTTAGAATAGACTAGGTATTCGTAAATAATTAATAATAAACGAGTTTTGATTGACAGCACTTAGCCATAAGACTGAAAGACTGATCCACAGAAATTGAGCCAAATCTGTCCAGGTTTATTGATACCAGTGATAATCATAAGATACATGCAAAGATAAATTATAACAATTAAGCGTTTCAACCAAGCGAGTTGTATGATACAATGATAACGATATAGCCTTAAATAAGAATTCAAAGTGCGACATGACTTCAAGAAATATCCATCCCCACGGATTATAACACATTTGGCTCTATTTAATTCTCAACGAAAATGAATGTTTGGTGGGATAATTTAGACATATGTGGTCTTATTAAATGTCTTCAAATTATGCTCGTGTGATAGGCTGAAGTAAAGGCTATTTTAAAGTATCACAAATAAAAAATAAGATGAGGTAAAGACACAGTTTTCATCCACAGGTGAAGTTCATGAATAAAGTGCCAATTCAGTTTGTAAGTGTCCAAGAAAACACACACCAAACAAACACCCAAATGTTGCTTGCAATTCATGCTCAACTATTCCACCACATGCTGTCCGTTGGTCATTTGGACCGTCTCCCTCATGAGCAGCGGGCCGGGGGACTGCCTTGGGCTACCGGAGACGCTGTTGTCTGTGTCGCTGCTCCCTTTAGCCAGCCCCGGTTCCCCGCCGTCCTCCGAGCCTTCCGCGCTGTGAGTCCTCGCGTGCTTGCTGAGGTGGTCGGAGCGCATGAATCGCTTGTGGCAAACCGAGCACTCGAAGCGCTTCTCGCCGGTGTGCGTGCGCAGATG
>OOFE01013900.1:0-10239 GCA_900323365.1 Monocentris japonica | reverse complement strand
CCCTCAATCCCTATGCAAACACAGAAAGGCCAGTGGGGTCATTGTTTTTGGTTTCATGTTATTTTCATCTTGTTACCCAAAACTAGGGTTGACCTAGTTCTGCTGCAGTGAGCTCATTGGAGCGTTGGGAATGGAATGAACCCATTGCCATCGAAAGCATACGCACAGGCTTTTTATGGAAGCCTTTTTCATTGTGTTTGTGGTGAGAGAATGAGAAGGTAGAGAGCAGTGGCATGAGGTGAGGTCATACTCACATCCTCCACTTAAACAAGACAAGTGGCTGCAGATTTAGGCAGATTCATTTTCTTGAGTGGGGTTGGCCTTGGGTGGGCTTGAGGGAGATGGCAATGAGGTGTGTGTGTGTGTGTGTGTGTGTGTGTGTGCTCATGAGACTGGCTCCCCTGCCAAATGAGCAGCACAGCACAGCTGCATGAGTGTGTAGGGGCAAATATGTTTCCATTTGGGGCTTGAAGGTAGACTATATATTCAGATCACAAATATTCTCTTGCCTCCAAACACACACATGTGCATGCACACACAGACACACATCTACACACACGCTTTTCGACTGAGATGCAACTCTGGATATTGATTGTATTGCATAAATAGTTAGTTATATCTGTTATTAAACTGTACAAATTCTTAATTCACCATCTGGATGATTAAAAATCTGTGCAAATATACACACGCACACACACGCACACACACACTTGAATTACTGTGTAAGTGTGTCATCTTGTGTCAGACCTTGTTCTAATGCTGACTTTTAGACATGCCTTTAAACAGATCACATGCTTCATTAGCTAACTTGGTCACTGGAGACCCTCCCCCTCACACACACACACACACACACATTGCCGAGTGTGGCCTAACATTGGCCTGGCGTTCATATCACCATCATACTTTGACGGGCCAGTGAAAGACCAAGATTGAGAAAGGTGAGTGAGAGCAGAGAAATGTACATGGATAAAATGGGGCTGAAAGACCCTGGCAGAGATGGACAAATAAGTGAGGAAAAGAGACAGATAGAAACTGACACTGTGGGTATCACAGCTTGACATATCTACATCTATCTATAATTCATGACCTGTCAGCCCAGGGGCCACATACACAGCTAAACCCATATAAACTGTATTCAGAATGAATCCATCACATACTACACATAAACAGATGTGAAATGGGTTTATGTGTGTAGATACCTATATATATATGTAATCCCCATTATGCTGTCTGGAGTGGAAGAGCTCATAGCCCATTCAGTTGTCTTTTGTATTTGTTATACTGACTTCCTGTGGCCAATGTATATATGTGCAACTGACAGTGACACAGTGACATCGCCATGCAGAGATACACCACCACACCACACACACACCTACATTTGTGCAAACACACATGCTTGTGCACATGTATGAAGTTCCATGAGACCCAGTACCTCCAACACCTACCTAGCATCAGACTGAATACGACCTCTTAGATCTGACCAAACCTCTAAGATTATGCCAAGAACTTACATAAAGGTGTAGTGTATATGTAGTGTTCATTGGAATCAGAGTAATGTGTTCTAGCTGTCTCTTTGACAGCAACAGAGGTGATGTTCGTTGGGTGCAGGAAGGAACAGGGAGCACTGAAGTAAATCAAAAAGAAAGAAAGCTAATGTCTTAGAACACAGACATGCATGCACACACACACACACACACACACACACACACGCAGGATAACAGAGGTTAGGCCTGGTGACTCACGCCCCTGCAGTTGTAGGCCAAATGTCATCAGAGATGGGTTTTAAATCTGAATGAACTGTCGCAGAGGACTTGCATCTTGATGGTTCTCCTCAACTTTGTTCTCTCCCTTCTCTCTAGTCTGAAATCGGCTTTGGGAAACTTGAGACCTACATCAAACTGGACAAACTAGGAGAGGTGAGATTAATAAATAAGATCAGCAAAATAAACCTAAACATATACAAACTCTCCTAACGCTCAGTTACCTTTACTACACAAATGCGTACATAAAACACACCTTGTCGTCTCCCTCCCCATCTCTGCAGGGGACCTACGCCACAGTGTTTAAGGGCCGGAGCAAGTTAACAGACAACCTGGTAGCTCTTAAAGAGATCCGGTTGGAGCACGAGGAGGGCGCGCCCTGCACAGCCATCCGGGAAGGTACTGGATCAAGCTCTGTATATAACAAGGTGGAATCATGCTATTGGGAAGTAAACAACTCACGGGCCATCATAGGACCATGTTCTCAAGGGAACTTTATGGTTTCAGCATTGTGTCCTGGGCTGTTATTGATCTATGTGCTGTGTTACTTCTGGTTTATAGGTTGTGTGTGATTGACTGACAGTGTCTGATGTGTCTCCCTCCTCTAGTGTCTCTGCTGAAGGACTTGAAGCACGCCAACATTGTCACCCTCCATGACATTATCCACACTGACAAGTGCCTGACACTCGTGTTTGAGTACCTGGTGAGTGTCTCTTGTGTGCGTGTCTGAGTGCATGTATGTCTATGTGTGTGTGTGTGTGTGTGTGTTTCTTTAAAGGGTGTATTTGTGTAGTATAAATATTAACAGTGCAGTAGCTTGTGATTAATCTGCCCGCTTTGTCTTTCATTTCTTTCTTTCTTTCTTTCTTTCTTTCTTTCTTTCTTTCTTTCTTTCTGTCTCTCTCATCAGGAAAAAGATCTGAAGCAGTACATGGATGACTGTGGGAGCATCATGAGTGTTCACAATGTCAAAGTAAGCCAGAATAATACTATTAAAATGAATAAAAAGATGAGTGAGCTGTCGCTATCTTGATTTTAGAAAATGACCTAAAATTGGTTGGCAGCTTGACTTTTGAAATATGTGTTTAACATTCCAGTAGAAATATGAATCTGAAAGTAAACTTGTGTTTCTTGGAAAATGTATCATGATATTTCACTGTTGATGATAATATGATGATAATGTTAGTCCTCTCCTCTCCTCTCCTCTCCTCTGTAGATCTTCCTATTCCAGTTGTTGCGGGGTCTAGCCTACTGCCACAGGAGGAAGGTCCTTCATAGAGACCTCAAACCCCAGAACCTGCTCATTAATGAAAAAGGAGAGCTCAAACTGGCAGACTTTGGTACACCACCGCTTTTACTGGCATCCGCATTGTTTATTGTCTTTGCCAATGACGTCTCAAGAGTTGCCTAATTTCTTGTCACTTTTCTGTGTTTGAAATAAGGTTTGGCCCGAGCCAAGTCTGTCCCTACTAAGACCTACTCCAACGAAGTAGTGACATTATGGTACCGGCCACCAGATGTGCTTCTGGGCTCCACTGAGTACTCTACACCCATTGACATGTGGTGAGCGCACACACGTATATATCTACAGTATACACACGTCAGTGAAAAACATGCACACTATTTGTCTCTCAGCCACTTACTCCTTGTGCCTCCATCCCTCCCTTTAACCCCTCTCTCTCTCTTTTTGTCTTTGTCTAATGCACTTCTCACAATGCCCCAAGCTTCCCTTTATGCTTTGCTTGGTGCATTTCTTCCAGTGTGTACATTCACTTACACAAACAGTATGCTCTTAGCTGAGGCACTATCCCCCCAACCCCCCCCCCATAGAAGTTTGGGGGGGTTGTACTTCTCTGCTTCCTATGGCTTCAGGATGTGACATTACTTTGTTTCACTGTTCTTGTCTGTGCGTCCAGGGGTGTGGGCTGTATCTTTTATGAAATGATCACAGGCAGACCTCTCTTCCCTGGATCGACTGTGGAGGATGAACTTCACCTCATATTCCGCATCCTCGGTGAGACAACACCCAAGAAGTTTTGGACGTGTATTTGATAGCACATGCATGCTTGTGTGCTGGTACACTTGCACACGTCGACTGACCCTCTTTCTCTCCACCAGGCACTCCTACAGACGAAACTTGGCCAGGTGTCACCACCAGCGAGGAGTTTAAGACATACAATTTCCCCCGGTACCATGCAGAGCCCCTTGTCAACCACGCACCCAGGTGTGTATATTTATATATGTGTGTGTCTGTGCGCAGGAATGGGTGTGTGTGTGTGTGTATGTATAGATGAAGTGACTGCGAGACTGTTACATGTAATCAGAGAAGATGCAGGATTGATTTTCAATAGGAACTGTAGTCAAGCATTTCCGCCACTGAGATGGCAGGAACACTACACTGCTTTATATGGCAGGGGTCAGCGTTTGACTGCCCTGACACCCAGTTCTCTCTCTCTCTCTCTCTCCCTCTCTCTCTCTCTCTCTCTCTCTCTCTCTCTCTTTATCACACAGGATAGACAATGATGGACATGACTTACTCTCATTGCTTCTACAGGTAAAGAGCATATAACATACAAATAACGATGAACAATAATAAGATTATAGGTTCACCTTATGCTCGGGGACATATAATAACTCCCCTGTCTCTCCCTCTTTCTCACTCTAGTTTGAGGCTAAGAAGCGTGTCTCCGCTGAGGTGGCCCTCAGGCACCCATACTTCCGAACTCTTGGGGAGCAAGTTCAAACACTGGCCGACAGTGAGTGCATACGTGGATACAAGCAGACTCACACACACCAACATGCAGTGCACACACACTGTCTGACCCAGCTTGTATGTTTTCAGCTGCATCCATCTTCTCAGTAAAGGACATCCAGCTCCAGAGAGACCCAGGGAAGAGGTCCTCAGTCTACCCAGAGACAGGTGAGTCCTCCAAGATAGGAGAGGAGGGGGAAATGTATGGGGGAATAAAAAATTCTTAGTGGACATGTGATAAAGAAAAGTGCCGTTACTTGGTCCCTATCCTCTTCCCTTCTCTCTTTCTTTACCTTTCTCTCCCTCTCTGTCTAACTGTGTGCTTTCTGTTGCCTCTCATGCCACTGTGGGATCATACATGTCACACACAGTGTCCCAGTCAATCACCAAGCCACGCCTGGTTCATACTCCCACTAGACACAAACCCTCAACCCCCAATATTTACAGCAGACATCAAAATGTGCTCTACTATAATCTCCCTTACATTTAAAAGTAGACGGGGTAGTTATAACGTCATATTTCTGATATAATTCTATGATTGGTTATTGACAGATACATGATTATTTGTTCAGTAACTAAGTCTAAAGATGGCCCTCATCTATCCATTGATAACCAAATGACTGAACGAAGCAGTGTTGACTTAGCGCACCGTTACTTTTTTGTGATTAATAAGGTGTTGCTGTGGAGTTCTACTTGCTTGAACCAGGCTACTGTGCATTCACTGTGCCTACTCGATGTGCCTTCTTGACATCTGCTTAGGTGGACTCTGATGATACTGTCTCTATCACTGTCTCAGTGTGTCTCCCTGTTCCACTGCTTCTCTATCATGTTGTGATAAACTGTCTTTCTCTCTTGGTGCCCATACTCTCTTGTTCTCTATATCTCCATCTCTTTCTTAATCCTTTTCTATCTCCCTTGTGTGCCCTACTCCAACTCCTCCATAACACCTCCACCCCCACCCTTCCCCAAACCTAAAAAGCGATGGCCCATAAGCTAGGCTCCGCCCCCTCGCAGTACTACCAGAGAGAAGCAGCCAATCCCAGGGCTCAGAGTCACGCTCTCTCCTCCCCTTCCACAGGCTGAGTGGCCCCTACCATTCTGGTAAATACGGTCTCTTTCATTCTCTCTTCTATTCTGTTCCCACTCTCTTGTTTCTACCTATTTCCCGTTCCTGTTGCCCCTTTTCTTCTGTTCATGACATATCGGTGCTCTGTCTTGTTGCGAAGTTCACTTTGTGTATGGCTCACCTCTTGCTGAACTGGTTTGAATGCTGTTCCATTTCTCTTTCCCCCTCCAAACCACAACAACATCTTATTTCTAACCTGGTTATGCTCATATCCTTTAGTCCTGTTTGTTGTTATTTTCTCCACCACTATAATTTCTATTAAATTTCTCCCTTTCGTTCCATTACATTACATTTCCCTCTCCCCTCTCTTGCTCTTGCTGGCCTTCCCTCACATTTTGAGCCATGCATCCACATGCATCGTTTCAGCTTTCACTTACTTAATCCTCTTTTCCTTGGAGGGAAACCACTCTCTGTCTTTTCCAGAGATGAAAGGGCGTGATATGTTCATCAGAGGGCATTCTGGGAATGATGTGATAAGAGAATGGGGAGACATTTGATTGTCTTTCTCTTTACTTTCAGTTCTGTTTAGGTTTCTTCAGCGAGAGATGTAGCCTTTTTGTTGCGTCTGTAAGTGTGAGTCTATATGGCTTTGGTGTAGTGTGGTGGTTATTTTGTGGTTTTGTGGTAGAGTGGTTATTTTACTACATTGTTACTACATACTGGTAAGTATGATTTAGGTGCAGTGTCATATAGATATAGATATTGTGGTTTGCTGTTTGGGTCTTGGCCACTGCGATACTACTGTTTTTGGCATCTGGTGATGTGTGTGTGTGTGTGTGTGTGTGTGTGTGTGCATCAAATCCAAACTTGTAATTTTTCTCTCCCACCTCTGTCCCTCCCCTCTCTGTTTCTCTCAGCCCAGGGGAAGAGTAGGAGGCAGAGTGTGTTGTTTTAGTGTTGGCGGGGGCGCTGAGGTGAGGAGGACAGCGACATGTGGAGCTGTCCTGTCAAGACTTAAATTCACTGACCCTGCAACACACACTGAAGGAGAGACCCACACACCCTGCCACACACACATTGAAGGAGAGAAAACACACACTGCGAAATGGAAACGAAACCACACAGAACTAAGACTGAAGAATTTGTACTTGTGAACAAAAAACCCAACTAAAGACAGAAAAAAACGATAGTGGAGTATGAAGATGAGAATGGAAGAAAGGAGAGGAATGGATTCTCCTTGCTGCTACTACTACTGCTGTCCAGAAGAGGGCGGTGCTGAGGATGTGGGCTAAATTGGTTTGACCAGAACGAGCTTTATCAGTGAGAAGGGAGCTGGTGCCCTTTGTGAAAGTGGGTATGTTTTAAAGAGAAGGAGAGAGGGAGCGAGGGATACTGGCTCTCTCTTGTCCTTGTCTTTACTGGACTGTTGTTGTACATAAGAGACTGAGCTGTAGAACTCTGCTTTTTCATGACACGCCTCAGCCTGAATCCAAACTCTAAATATTACACCTCAACCCTAAATTCTCGCCTAACCTCTTAACCCTTTATTACATGATCATTAAAAACAGACACGCTCACTCGCTCTCTCTCCTTTTTGCTGGCTCTCCTCTCTCTCTCTCTCTCTCTCTCACTCTCTGTCTCTCTCGTCCTCTCCTTCTCTCTCATTCTCTCACATACACACACTACTGGTTCACTTGAACTTTAGAGTGTGTAGATCATTGGAGTTTACAGAGATAAACTTTAGCACCTTATTGTCCAGTAGAGGTCAGGGTGGCTGTCATAACTTTACCTCATCAGTCACTCAGGCAGAGTAGGATGTAAAGTACACTCTAGATATTAGAAAGAAAAACTGACAAACCCTAGGCAAATGAACAGAAGTATGAACTTCACTGATGGAACTGGCCGCTTATCCACTACAATGAAGTACACTTTGCAATTCACAGTTGTAAACAGTAATTGCATTCGTCACATGCTGTAAAGAACACTATGCCGCAAAATACTCCTGGTTCAGTACAAAAGGGAGTCAACTTTAAAGGACAGAGTGGTAAAGGAAGTGTACAAAACCTCACCTGCTCATTCTCAGACACCCCCTTCCTCTTTTGCCTTGACTCAGAAGTTGTCTCGATTTGTTGTGTGCTGTAGCGTTGATGTACAAGTGTTGACGTTGAAATGTTCTCTTTGCACCTGATTTTACCTCTTAAGATCATGAGTAGTCCACTCATCGACCCTTCCCGACCCTCTCCCCACATGCATATATTTTTACTTTTTTTTTTTTTTTTTAAATCTGTATATAAGACCATACTTTTTACTTGTCGGAAGCAATGACATCCCAGGATGCCGTTCTCAGTCTTATCTGTGTTCCCATGGGAACAGTTGGCGACTGATTGGGAACGTGTTGCACATTCCTTGAGCTCAGGACTTATCGGTAGTGTAGTTTTGTGGATGCTGTGAGGTACAGCAGGTCTTGTATGTCTCCCCAGTAGAGGAGTATGTTGAGCATGGCTGAGTCCCTTTGCAAAGCTGGTTCAGACTGTATGTGAAGAAAAATCAACCCAGAATCAACCCATCGTCATGTATGCTAGTCATTCTCTGTTGATTTGACCATAATGTTGCTGTTCAGAGACACCTTACCCATGTCTTTATTTGTCATCTCTTTAAGCATGTTTGTGTAATAAACACACTGATGTTTTCAGTTGGTATGTGAAATAGTTGTTGCCGTATATGGGAACACTGCCTGCAAAGGAAAAGGAATACTTCCTGTTGATTTGAATCTGACATGGAACGTGACATTATTAGCTGCTCTTACACCAAACGCCATATTGCCCCATGATGGCTCTTCATCATGGCTAAGATGAGGACAGATCAAGTCCACTGTATATCAAATAAGGTGAAGACAATGACAACTCAGTAATGACCTTTCTTTGACAACAATGTGGATGCCCTGCCAGTGTTGGGACCAAACAATTTATACAACAAAATCTGACTAAGCTTTGAGGCAAAGTGCAGCAAAAACATTTGTTTAGTTTGTATACCTGGGCACTGTATTCTACAGAGAAGTAGCACTGCTCAAAGCACTCCTACACACTGTTGTTTCATGCTGTTATTGTTACAGGCTGCCAGAAACAACAGGACCAAAGCATTGCTAAAGAACTAAGTCCCAGGTGCTCAAGCACACAACTGTTTCACACACCAATCAGTTGACATGTCAACCATGTACTGTATCTATGACATGGCTAGTAGTTGTAGAATGGAGTTTCCTGCTCCTCAGACACTGACCTGAAGTCACTTTTGTGTCTGTCCACTAAATGGATTCGGAGAGGGTGAAGTGACCGCATGTCGGTGCCTGTCAGGAGGACTACTTATTTACCCAGAGTGTGACTGTATGTAGCATGTACATAGATGATTCCTCACTCTGTATATACAAAAGTGTACAGGTTTGATACAGCTATTCACATTCTGGCTTTTTTCCCCCCCTTTCTTTTCCAAAAGTCATAGCAATATTTCTTTAATTAATAAAAAGCCAAGGTAGGAGGATGATTATGATTGCATTTGTGTTAATTTAGAGTGGGGAAAATGACTGTGAATGATCAAACTGTGAGACTTGACCAAAATGATGAGAAAGGTTTTTTGTGCTGTTTAACATGCTGGATCCAAAAGGCTGGAGTGTGGTATCATGGTGCAAAGGAATATAACATACTGATTATTTTGATTTTTACCAATGAAAGCCATAAAGCTCATAAGACGATGACAACGGCTTGTTTGTGTGTGAGGGGTGTGTACCACGTTTGAGCACAGACCTTGGAAAGCAAAGGGTTTGTGTACACCTAATAAAAAATAAAAAAACATGTGATTACTTGTTTCTTGTCATTAAATCATTTGAAATTATATTGTTATCGCGTGTGATTAACTACATGGTGGAATACGTTTAAATGTCAGTCGACCACCATCAACAGCTGTTTACTACAAATACTTAAAGAAGAGCAAAGGTGCTGCATTTTATTTTGAAGGTGGTTATTTGAATTTCCTGACTTCTATGGCTTCTGGCTCAGCCTAGTTATGACAGGACTAAAGATGCTGTAATCATAGTACTCACATAGTCACATCTGTCAAATCTGATATTTAACTCAAACTGGGATTCAAAAATATTTGATATCATTTATAAAATATATCAATGCAATTAGAAATGTTGGCTCTGTCCATTAAATGTGTGTGCTTGTGTGTGTGTTCTCTTTTAGCTTATATACACCGATCAGCCACAACATTAAAACCACTGACAGGTGAAGTGAATAACATTGATTATCTTGTTACAATGGCACCTGTCAAGGGGTGGGATATATTGGGAAGCAAGTGAACAGTCAGTTCTTGAAGTTGATGTGTTGGAAGCAGGAAAAATGGGCAAGCGTAAGGATCTGAGTGACTTTGACAAGGGCCAAATTGTGATGGTTAGACCACTGGGTCAGAGCATCTCCAAAACGACAGGTCTTGTGGGGTGTTCCTGGTATGCAGTGGTTAGTACCTACCAAAAGTGGTCCAAGGAAGGACAACCGGTGAACCGGCGACAGGGTCATGGGCGCCCATGGCTCATTGATGCGCGTGGAGAGCGAAGGCTAGCCCGCCTGGTCCGATCCCACAGAAGAGCTACTGTAGCACAAATTGCTGAA
>OOFE01013895.1:4809-14833 GCA_900323365.1 Monocentris japonica | reverse complement strand
GAGAGAGAGCGAGAGAGAGAGCTGTTGTTATATGTACAGTACCAGTCAAAAGTTTGGACACACCTGACTGTTTCTCATGATCTTAAAGACATTTTGATGTAAAGGCTGATGCTTAAATGGTTGAAATTAGTTTGTTAGACAAATATAAATAGTGAAGTTGATCCCTATGTATGAATTTCTTTTCAAAACTAAAATTTAAATTAAAAAAAAAAGTTTTTTTGAAATGCACCCCAATGAGTAGTTTTCATTTAGACCTTGAAATGTTAAATGTAGAGGTGGAGAATGTTGAAGATCAATGGTTCAATCATGATTTTAAAAGCACACATAGTGATTGTGGCCTTTAAAAGTTCATTTGTGGAATTTCTTTGCTTGTTAATGCCGAATGCCAAAGGGAGGCTACTTTGAAGAATCTAAAATCTAAGATAGTATTGATTTGTTAACATTGTTTTGGTCCATAATTCCTTTCATGTTATTTCATAGTTTTGATGATACTGTTATTCTAAAATGTGTGTAAAAATAGTAAAAATAAAGAGAAACTCTTCTACGAGTAGGTGTGTCCAAACTTTTGACTGGTACTGTACATACAATATTCTACTATAACTCTGCTCTATATTAATATCTACAGTGTGAAAAAGTCTCAGGCACCCTAGATTTTTTAATGTAAATTTGGTCTTTCTGCATCAGTGTTTTACATTACTGCTCTTATAGTTTTTATTTCATTATTTTTGAAATCATCTTGATGCCTCAGACTTTTGGACAGTACTGTATATGCATGATTTTCTTTCAGTGAATCTCTTAGTTACAACAACATTGTGCTGGTAAAGCAGCTATTTATGGAGGAAGTATTTGAAAGTATACTTCCTCACAGTATACTTGGTAAGTCAGTAAGTTAAACCCCACCCATCTGGGACTCTGAACAAGTTAAAACAAATGCTAGGAATTATTTGCTAACACTATTTGACTGAGACCTGAATGTGAGAACTATTGATTTTTTTTTTATTTTTTTGGGGGGAGGGGGTCTCTTTAGGCAGCCAAGTACAGGATACAGGTTTTGAACATTATACATGTATCTGGTCAATAACAATGTACTATAAACAAACATCACAGAGATGCACCTACAAATACACAAACCATGGAGCATCTCGGTGTATTGTGGTCTCTCCCAGGTCCACCGTCAACAACAATGTGACGATGATCAAACTGCAGAAGCAGTTAGCTGAGAGAGCCAATGCCATAACAGTGCTGGAGGGCAGATTTCTCCAACTACAGGAGGTGAGATCCAACAACCTGCTCTTTTAACCTCCTCACTTAAGGTAGACTCACTAGGTAGACAATGCCAAGTCAAAACTTTTGTCCTTGTGGAGAACGAGCTTCTCAAGAATGTGAGCACAGAAATCAATCAGTTAGAGCGATTGCAGGATGTTTGTGCAGTCCAAAGTCAACAATATGGAAAGTCCTGAAGAAGAAACTAACTATTGGAGGACTTAGAAATCAGCTGCGATCAGGCCGTCCGCAGAAGACATCAGAAAGTGATGACATGGCATGACATGATTTTAAGAGCTGTGAAAATTGTCAGCTGGAGTGAACAAGCTTTTCACCTGCTCAAAAGGAATCTAAAGTCTGAAACCCCCACAAACACACAGGAACTGAAGGGGGCTGCAGTAAAAGCTTGGCAGAGCATCTCAAAGGATCATATCATGAACCTAGTGGTGTCCATGAGATCAAATGTCAGGGATATGCAACCAAATATTGACCTTAAATTTGTCAAAACTTACTTTGTCCCAATACTTATGTTGACTTGAATGGCATTGTTATAATGTAGTTCAATATCTGTTTAAAAACACATGAAATAAATGTAGACATTGTGAATTTATAGTCATTGTTTAATTTGAAATACAACTTTGATTAGTACAGAGGAAAAACAACCAATTTGACTCAACTGTCCCAATACTTTTAACTGTATATATATTTCTATATATTTTCAGAGTCAGAAGAAAATGAAGGCCAGTCATGAAGCAGCGACGGCCAAGGTGGACGAGCTCACAGGCCAGCTGAAGGACGAGAGACTGAAGGGCCTGGATGTGGAGAGGCAGCTGCAGAGCATGAACTTCTCTAAGATTAGGACAGAAGAGGTGACCGCTACACTCTGACCACAATCAGTGACCATAAGTAGGGCTGCACAATTAATCACAAAATAAGAGAATCACATTTTCTAAATCATTTGTTTGGGAGACAGAGGGAAATGTGTTTCAGACTTAACTAAAGTATTCTGACGATGTGCAGAATCAAACGTTGCACCTTAAATCCTAGGCATCCCCCCACCGACCCTTTTAGATTGAAGTTCAGCTTTTGTAACACATCATAATGTAAAACACAAATATGTCTTACTCCTTTTAGTGTAAACAAAGCTTTTATAGACTCTCTCTTTATAGACTCGGTCACATACCGTCAGTATGTCTTCAGAGCCAGGAGAGACGTAAAACATTGATTCAACAGGGTGCGTCCTACTGCAGTAACAGATCACACAGAACCTGTTGTTGTCTGTTCTTTCCTTCTGCTCACAGTTGCAAGAGCGGATTAATGATCTGGAGAAGGAGAGGGACCTGCTGAAGGAGAATCATGACAAACTGGTCAGCAGGTGAGCAGCCTGAATCCTTCTGTTCCCATGGTTTAGTTCAGTTAGATTGTCAGCTTTCTTTATCAGTGATGGAGGTGTTGGGCTCATATTGCTGTAACCAGATGGCCTTATTTCTCAGACGTTTAAGGCAGAAATGCATTGGAAACATCAGACGTGCACGTTTTCAAATACCAAATGTCCCAATGTGCACTAGAAGTGTCAAGTAGTGTGTTAAACCACCTTGTCCCAAATTTTGTGTCAAGGGAGGACAAAAATGTTTGTTTTTTTGGGAGGTTTCTGGACCTGCAATAATGTGTGACTACTGACTTAGTCAGTAGCACATAGATATTAAGATGTATGGACAAAGACATGAACACTGTGTAGTCCAGTTGGTCCAGTTGGTCCAGCAGGTCTCCAGATAAAGAGGCCTTGGAACAGTAAATATAAATGTGTCTGTCGAGTGCTGCTGATGCTTCAGTTCACCCATAGACCTCAGTTGTCACTTCCAATGTTTTTTGGCCTTCATACCAACATCTTGACATCCACTTTCACTCTGAATTATTCTGAATATATTTTTTGTTACAGTGCCTTTGATGTATCTCAGCAACAAAAATGGCGCGTTCAGGAGCAGCAGCTGAAATTACAGATCGCCCAGCTGGAGGTGGCTCTGAAGGCTGACCTCACCGACAAGAACGAAATACTGGACAAAATCAAAGCTGAGAGGGGTACTGGTGTAATTCTGGTTTCAGATCCTGTCTGCAGTGCATTTTCATTGCAGGATTGATGCAGTTCTTGAAACATTTTGGAATAGGACAAACTACACAGAGCCACCATCAGTTCACAGATTGTGATATTTGTTGTTAAGAATAATCTTGTTGAATATCTTCAAATCCTCAAATTATTGCATTTCACAATGAAAAATGTTTTTAAACTCCCTGGATTTATCAGTGTGATTTGTTTTTCAGATACAAATGAGAAGTTGACAGAAGACAACAAGCGGCTTCAAATCCAGTTCCTGGAACAGAAGCAGCAACTGGATGAAGTAAATGACCGCATGAAGTTCTACACTAAGGTAAGGCACAAGGCAGGACCAACTAACTTTGTCATCTACTGGCCATGAATGCTGTTTGATTTCAATTAATGAGCTAAATTCCTTTGTAGAATAGAATAAAATCTGTTGTTTACCTGCCAAAAGACAAACGTACTTGAATCAAGTTAAGGCAGTGTACGTCTAGAGGCTGGCATTGTAGCCCACCCAGGTCAGGCCTACTGGGGATTGTAGTTAATTTTGGGCTTTGCATTTGAAAACCTCTCCATGTCCAACACATGTCCATTACATCCTCACTCAACACCAATCCCTCTCTGTTCTTGAAGGAGAGCGAGCTGGATGTGGCAGAACTCACGGAGGCACTGATGCTAATCAAGGTAAATGGAGAAGTCAGCATGTTGGTGACTCCATGATATGCAGTACTGTGCAAAAGTCTTAGGCACATGTACAAAATTCTGTAAAGCGAAGATGCTTTCAAAAATAATGAAATGAAAAGAGCAGTAATATAAAACACTAATGCAGAAAATAAAAAAATAAACATCTAAGACCAAATTTATATAAAATAATCTAGGGTGCCTGAGACTCTTGCACAGTGCTGTATGTGCATGTTGCTCAGTGTGTGGGTGTGTGTATTAATAAAGTGTGCGTTAGTGCCTGACTGATGGGGATTCAGTGTCCTCTGGTTGAAGGAGGTCTCCATACTAACTTCACCACTCTGCTGGCCATAAAGATTAAGATTCTGTCCCCCACAGGTCCGTAGGTCCCAGAAGAGCGGTGAGCTTGGCTTCCTGGAGGAGGTGGAGGAAGAGACTTGCAGTACAGAGCGCTCCCTCAGGGAGATACGAGCCTCACACGCTGAGACCATCCAGGAGCTGGAGAAGACCAGAAGCATGCTCAGCATCGAGCACAAGATCAACAAAGACTACAAGGTAGAGGAAGTCACACACAGAGCAGGAAACTAGCCATTCACAAGCCACATCAGCCAGGGGAGTCCAAGTTCACCTGCCACTCTCAGGATTTTACAAGGCAAATAGATTTTTAGAACAGAAAACAGTCACAGTTTGCCAGAATTTGACGGTGGCTGTTAATTTTCTTACCTAGATAAGAAAAGACTCTATCTTCTGGAGTATGACAGCACTTATTGTTATATGGTGAATGAACTAACAATAACTATCAAGACTATGTATTGGATGTTTGTCTCACAGAAACACTGATGTTAGAGGTTACTCTGCCAGGTAAAATAAGTTACTTACATTTTAGGCATTTAGTTGACATCCGTGCAGTGAGTGAAATATTCCCGTTTTCCAAAAATGATCATGTATGACAGAAGTGTTAAGTAATGAAATAAGAGCGAGATTTTCCAGGTGTTTCTTGAGCTGAGTTTGCCACGTGTCTTCGATGAAAGAGACTTTTAGAGTTTTTGAGAACATGTATGTAATAGGTACAGTGCTAATGTATTATTCACAATGAATGAAATACAACAATCTAAAATGTATTGAGATTACTTTCTGCATGGGAGAATGGCCTAGTGGTTAAAGAGAATAGAGTTCACAGCTTCGAGTCAACAGCAGTGTGTTTTGCCAATGTGACAGCTAAATGCCTAAAATGTAAAATGGTAAAATGAATATGTTCTCTACTCTTGGTCATGAGGCGGAGCTTGAAGCTGTGTCACGGAAGATGGACAGTGAGAAAATCGAGTATGAGCAGAAGCTGGAACGTCAGGCCAAGTTGCTTGATATGAGGACAGCGAAGATCAAAAAACTGGAAGGTATTTGTCCAAGCTTCCCTCAACGCTTCCTCTGGCAAAACATCTCAAAGACCCTGTAGTTTGTTTGTTCACTATGACTCCTGGGGCTCCTGCGCATGTCTGTGCAAGTTTAGAAAAGTCTGGAAAATGAATGTGACAATCTCCAGGTCTGGAAAAGTTTTAGAATTGCAAAAAAAAAAAAATGTCTGTTAAAGTTTTGGAAAAAATATTGGTAAGTCATCATGAGCATACGATTACACATTTTACGTAATACAAAAAATACTAATCTTATAGAGAGATGTGGCTTATCCCATCTTCTCATTTTGTCAGGCTTCTATCAGCATGTATTGTATTGAACACCAGCCTCAAATCTTGAAAACCAAGTTAAGAAATTAAGAATGGAATTTTAAAATGTATAGGAGTCCTGGATTCCTTGGAGCTATTATGCTTTGGTGCATTACTGTCTAGTGTGTAGTTGTTTTGTCTGGTCTTGTCTCCATTGGTTTTGACTGAAAGCCTTTTCCATGTTGCTCCTCCCCAGCACATCTCAGAGATGTCGCCTATGGAACCAAAGCCTATGTCTTCAAGCCAGACATCACAGACGAGGATGTGGCCGATGAGTTCGATGAAACGGTTCATCTCGAACGTGGCGAAAACCTTCTGGAACTCCAAATAGTCAGCGCCACGCTGTCTCCGTCTGCCCTGGAGGCAATTGGTGACCACGAACCCTCCACCTTCTGTACGTACGACTTCTATGACTTTGAGCTGCACTCCACCCCGGTGGTGACGGGCGAGAAGCCAAATTATGGCTTCACGTCTCAGTACGTGGTGCGTATGGACGACTGGTTCCTGGAGTACCTCCGTAGTTACTCGGTCACGTTAGATTTGAATCTGGCCATGGGACTGGACTTTCAGACTCTGGCGACTGGACAGCTTCGGCTGCAGCAGCTGCTAGAGCAAGACGGCAAAGTTCATGGGACTGTACCGCTGGTCGGTGAGTAAGATAAGATGAAATGATTAAGATGAAACTTTAATGATCCTCGAGGGGCAACTGGGTCGTTGCAGCAGCAAGTAGTAAGAATATGCCAAAGAAAAATAGAATATAGAAGTATATGGTTGTCGGGTATAAATGATGGGAAAAACAATAAATTACAGCATTATTAGGGTGTGCAGAAAAACAGCAGCAGAACGTACTGAAACAAAGAAAATAATCAGTGCAGAATAGTTACAATATGAAAATATACCAAATTTCTCAGGTGTGTCTGGTGATGTGCAATCCTTTGGCTCTGTGGAATATTGGATGAGGCTGAGGGTACCCATGGAGGAGACCATCCGTCTGTATAAAGAGAGGGTGAAGGCCATGGGCTACATCAACACCACGCTGAAGGAGGACGAACAGGTACCTCGCTGTAACATTCTACCATACATTTTAGTCAAGTGCAACAGTAGAATAGGCTTCAATTGCTACATCGGCAACCTTACAAGTAAACAGCAACCTGATAATCGATGTGACAAATACTCCTGTGACCATGTATGAGAAATGCTAGTTAAAACAAATAAGAGTCAGAGAGGTTTTTTATGAACATACTGTACCATAACATGATGCATGCTAATATACAAACAGATAGAAACCCAACCATGTGTCTCCTCCTTTGTCCAATGCCGCACCTCAGCTGTCGCCACCCAACAGCGGTCGCAATGTTCTCCACGTCACTGTGCAGTCCTGCAGCAACCTCCTGTCCCAGGGCTCCCAGCAGCCGAGCCCTTACGTGGTCTACAAGTTCTCCGACTTCCCTGATCACGACACCGCCACTGTCCCTGACTGCTGTGACCCCCGGTTCCACGACCACAAGCCCTTCTCCGTCGTGATGGACGTAGACCTGGACCATTACCTGAAGTCTGAGGCCCTGCAGTTCTACGTGTTCGACCACAAGGAAGAGCAGATGGACTTGTACCTGGGCAAGGCCAGGGTGCCCCTGCTGTCGCTGGCGCAGGACAAGGGGATCACTGGTGAGCACAACTGGGATTTTCACTACTGTGTTAGAGACTCGATGGCGGGGCTGTGGTCAGATCAGCCACCTCCAGACTTCTGTGGTGTCAAGACTTTTTTTCTCTTGGTCTAAGAGTGTTTGTTTAATTGTTCATTTATTTTATTTTTTTATCTATCCATCCATTGAGGGATCAATTAATCAATCAATTGCATAAAAAAGTTATTTATTTAATATTTCCTCTAGACTGTGTAGGTTTAGTATAATTGGGTTGCAGTCACATAATATTTGGTATATCCTGCCAATTAAATGCAATGAATTTGAGAGAAACTGCTTACTCTGGTCGTGCTCTTGACTTGGTCTTGACTTGGTCTTGACTTGGTCTTGACTTTGGGTTTGACTAAAGTGGTCTTGACTAAAGCGGTCTTTACTCCAGTCCTGCTTCATGGTTTACTGCATAACATTTCATAACGAGTTGAATCAGGGTTCTTTTTGTTCTTCAGGTGTGTTTGAGCTGGCCGACCCATCTGGACTCCCAGCCGGCCATATTGAAGTCACGCTCAAGTGGAAGTTCACTTACCTCCCTCCGCCAGGCTCGACCATGACCGTAGAGCAGGGCAGGTTTGTCCCCAAAGAGAAGCCGGTTAAGGAAGCTCCTCAGCACAAGCAGGAACACTACAATACGGAACAAGAGAAGAAGAAGGACAATGAATTGAAAAATGAAGAGGAGATTTTGGAGGAAGAGAAGGAAGCCAAGGAACTTCTTCATCTCCCTACCTCTCTCCCTGTTTTTGCTGGCTCAAAGGTAAGGAGCTCAATTAATAATGAAACATGTGACTGTAAGTAACGTTACATTGAGAAAACTTCCACATCATTAGAGCCATGTTCATCGTGTTTAGTATGTTAAAAAAAACTCCACCGTTACCTTCTCTCCCTGGCTCTTCTGTACACTTAAATCACTGCAATTTCTGATGAGAATCTCACGGTTTTAAGTGTGCAGCAGCTGTCTCTCCTTATTGTACCTCCGGGACCCGACCTAATTTTGGTCAGGTGAAAGGTAAACAGTTTACTGAATCTGTAATCCTGCCTTGAAATGAATCCAAAAAATTGGACATCTACCTACCAGGGTGGGGAATTGTCACTGGCCAAGTGCTGGTACAATTTGGCTGTGGCTGGTAAGTTTGTCTACTCTACCAGCCACTTCGGCACCTAACCAACCATCAATTGGACATCCTATTCTCTTCTAAAAATGTTGAGGGCTTCTAAAACAGTGAAAGTGGTTGGCCGAGTGGCTGGTGAATGTTAGGCTGAACCAGCCACTGAGCCCCTGGACAAAACTAGTTAGTTTCCTGCTACCAACAGTTATATAGTGCTGCTGTTCCACCTAGATATTCTCAACAATCCCTTGTCTGAACATGTTCTTACCACCAGGCACCGTTGCCAAAGCACAGGCAGAAGACACAGGTGAAGGAGAAACCAGTTGCCAAAAAGGTCTCATTCCTGGACGTCACAGCTACAGGAAACCAGGTGAGATCTCTCAGTAACGAACATCAAGGAGGCTCAGCAGGCAAAGCTGGATGGCCTCTGCTTGTCCTATCACAGGTCAGCAACAGAAAAGAGAATTTCTCTATGGAGCAATAAAGTATCACACAATTATCACAAAGGCAAGCGCTTCAGATGTCTTTCTAAACAAAGAATTCTTGTATTGTCCCTAGCCAATAAATTGGTAGAAAATAATTCATTTTATTTCAAGGGGCCACCATAAAATTTCAAGAAAGTAGCATGTATTCATTCATTTAACTGAATCTTAACATAAACCAAAAATACCAAATCATTTTTTATGTTTTTCCTCTGTTAGGTTGAGAATATGAGTTCACCCAGTGCCAGCATGCCTCCAGAGAAGAGAGAGACCACGCTATCGCCTATAATAAAGGTAAGCTCAGAGGATCACTAATTGAAATGAGGAGTGCAATTTGACAAAACTATATATCCATTTTTGTATGTATAGTTTTGGAAAAAAATGTACCTGATGTTCATTGCTTCAACATTTCAAAATATTGAAATGTCATGATTTTTAAACATTTTAATTTCTAACCAGCAATCATCTTGTTATTTTGTCAGTAGTTTTCAGGTGGTGGATCTCATTTTGGGATGAACATCTTTCAAACCTTACTCATTTTCAATCACTTCGTTAAGTAGCGGGGTCAGACTCAGGATTTGTGAATTTAGTCAGATTTGGTGCAGTACATTAGAATCCGGATTGCAAATCATAAACAGGAAGTAGAACCTGAATCTGAATTGAACAGAAGGAAGCAGAGTTGACATTTACCAATGCACAGAATCGGTTGTAACCTTCCCTTGTATTAAACCAGGGTGAGCGTCTACACAGGAACCTGGCTGGGATGTTAAAGAGGGGTGTGGGCACCTCCCATCAAAGGTTTGGTTCAAGTAGAAATGGTTGAGGTCTTATCCAGTCAATCAAGAGCCAAAGGCTACTGGTCCTCACCAAGTGAAGATACGTAAATGCCTGTGTTCAATGAAGTTGACGCTCAACTTTGATTATGTTTCTTCTCTTATGGTCTTTTCATACTATTATATTTTATTTTCTCCATTTGGGGGGGGGG
>OOFE01013892.1:0-10551 GCA_900323365.1 Monocentris japonica | reverse complement strand
GCCGCGGTGCCTTTTGAAACGGGGGACACATTTGGAAAGACATGACTATAAAATGCACCTCGCCAAAAGCCAATTTTGTCTCCAGCATTGTAACTATGTCGCTCCATAGCTTCATGTTGTGACTGTAGAGTTGTGGACTGGTTGCAGTAGTGGAGTTGTCGGGCAAAATGGCGGGAATCGTTATCGACAGCAGTAATTACCTGAGACCAATATAAGCTGCATGTTGTGATTTGAGTCATTTGGAAGTTCCTGGCAAGCCTGACTGCAACTTAGCCAGCAGGCTCCTTGTAACTGAGTCTGCCTAAAGTATAACTCCGGCCATTTTGAACCTGGACACTATTTTCCCATCGTTTTACATTGACCAAAATCTCATCAGCTGCCTCACTAACTGCTCTCCAATACAGTCCCAACAGTCCAAGGCACCCCAAGAACCCAAACCACTTTTTGTAGACAGGCAGCCGCAGCCGGCCGGCAAACAGTAAACAAGTAAAAATGTGCAAAAAAGAAGTACTTGACCTTTACATCTTTTTACCAACATGTCTTATTACAGAGCGAGTAATCAATGTGTTGAAAAATCTCTGGTTGCTTTTAGTTTCCATTGGCCCTATAGGACTGTATTGGAGAGCCAGGCAAGCAAGGCATAAGTAGCTCTATAGCGAAGCAGTTGGTGAGATTTTAGTCAGAGTCGATCGGTATGATGGATAAAAATGGAAAAATAGGGTTGCAAAATGTCCGGATGCGTGACTTAAATGTCATGAAACTTTTGGACATAGTAGTATTATTGTACGTAGTCTACAACGTTATTCTGGGACGTAAATGCAGGAAATCACTACCTGAAGTACAAGTAGACGAGGCAGCTTGAGGGAAAGTGTGCGCCCCAAAAACGCTTCTTCACAAAACTCCTGGAAAGCATTGAACATCATGAAGAGTTTGAGGGTATCTGAGGGCAGACTTTTCCTTTTAATTGCATTCCTTTAAGTGTGATCTAGTGCCGAGCCCGAAAACATAATAGTCATAATAACCACATGTCACAGATAATTGGGCGAGGCGTCGCTTTCTAGAATCATGTAAACGGCTTAATCACACTGTTATCTTGAACGATTACCAACAGTCACATTATTGTGTGTCATTTAGCAACTGAGAAATAAATACTTTTTCAATGAATTCTCATACGAATGCATGCAATGGGAAGCCAAGCCTTTGATAGATAGAGACCCACAGATGGCCCATTACGGGAAACATTCATCATGAAGTCAAGGTTTTCTATCCAGTGACTGAAAGGTCTTCAGGAAGGAGATGTTTTTCCTGAGTCTGCACTTCAGACCACTCCTAGAAATGACCTCTACTTCAGACATGCATTCACAATGCATCCGAGGACACATAGAGTCTCCCCAGCTCCCAAGACACACGAGCTGACTAATAAAAGCTGATATTTCAAAATGAAAGTTCGTGTCTGCCTTGAAGATTCCCGGTGATCCCAGCGGTCATTTCAGAGCACATGATGTCTCAACAATGAGCTTAGCAGAGTCTTTTTTTTGTTTTTGTGGCGGCTGTGTTTGTATGTCAGCGAGAGATAGCCATTTGTCATTAACTGTTGTTTGAAGAATGTACTAAGTGTGTGTTTTTTGAGGCGTCCTGCTGAGTCAGCGGGGTTGGGCACATGAGCTCGTAACATCGACACATCTGCCCTCTTTATTTTTCCTGTCTGTCACCTTAAAAAAAATCCTTTAGAAAATATATTTTTCTTTCGCCGCAGGATGAATTGAAAGCTTGATGAACTCTCACAGTGTAAGAATGTGCAGGTTTGCCTTCGCTACACATCCTGAGATAAAGCAATGCTTTTTCAATTAGGAAATCCAATCTGCAGACATCACGAAGAGATAAATTGCCTGTGGAAGTCAGTACAGCTCACCTGGTTTCATGGAGACACGTCCAGTTAATTCCACACCCAGTAAGCTTGGCTAAAGCCCAGATCACTACCTAACCATCCCTTCCTAATCGCAGGCCTGTGTCACAGTCTTATTTAAACAAATGGCCGCCGCTGAACTTTTGGCTTTGCTCCAGTTCACTTGACAGAATTCAAACTCGGGGAAGAGAAAGTAGATCGGTAACTGTGTTTTGGCTTGCAGTCCGCTTACAAAAAAAATATCAGGATTTAATTGAGGAATTCCAGCAAAGGGATGAACTCAGTTTTCTTTCTGAAACAAGTATGTGACACTTACTCTATTGAATATTATTTAAGGTATCAGCTATCTTGAGGCTTCTGCAGATTTTACTTGAAAGTATTTTTTAGTGGGTTTTTTTGTTTGTTTTTAAAACTAAAACTAGAAGGATGATGTGAACATTTAAACAATGAACAGCAGGTATATGCCCCTCAAATATTTACCTACCTAGAGCAAAGAATACGCCATAACAATTCAAGCATATCTATATTTATCTCATATTTATTTATTTATATTATAGTATTGTAGTGTGCCATATTATTTCAAACCAAACTCTGCAGTCTGAAGACCTGGAAAACCTGATCTGAAGTCAGTATCAAAACAACCGTATCTTAAACACTCCTGACCTCGCGGACCTTTTGGCTGGCTTGACATTTTAGTGACCAATAAATCAACCCATGATATCGGACCTCTTTTTACGTGCCGTTCTCTGAATGTGTATCGGACCCATAAAACGCCAAACTACACACCGTGTTGTTGGAGCAGCCTGAATGTGCGCCACACACCAAATCCTCATTCACCTCCAAAGTGACTCATTAACTGTGTATTGATTGGACCCTGCAGGGACGACTGTGGGCCATGTTCTGCTGTCAGAAATCAGCAAGATAAGGGGGGGGGTAGCCAATGTGAGAAAAAGAGACAGTGTGTAAGAGAAAGACATTACCTGCATACATGTATAAGCAGTAAGGTGTGTGTGTGTGCTGGATAATAAAATAATTGTGTTGGTAATTGCTGCTGGTGTGTGTGTGTGTGTGTCGGCCCATTCAACAGCGCACCATAAAGGCCTCATTCTCATGTCAATTCAATTGTCAGGCTATCGCTACACACATCGCTACACCAGTGGACACCGGCAGGCTGTCAATAGGTCGACCACAGGTGGTAGGACGCAGGCTTTATGATCAAAGGGTTAGTCCAGACACAGAAATCGGATATGTATTCACATACAAACATAAATTGTTTGCTTTTTACAACTTCCAGAGCCAAATACATCTTCAAAGTTGTTAAGGTGAAATACTCCGTCCAGACGTTGGAAAATCCAGAAGAAATGTCTGCTCAGTCACTCTGTAAATAATGCCCATTCAAGCCACGTATGTTCAGATTGGTGGTGAACTAAATCTAATCATATATTTTGTATATTTGTTAGCCTGTCATGACGCTAGCCAGGACAATCTTGATATATTTGCCTATTTTTTCTAACAATTAATAACTGTACAAGTGACACCAGGCCTTAAGGAAGACTTGTAGGGTCCCGAACAAGTTTGTTTACACTTTCCACTTCCCGTATTGGCTGTGTATGTCTATAATCTGAGATGCTTCAGTCCAATGAGTTGCTTTAACTTGTACTAGTTGAATCAAATCAAGTCAAAAGGAATCCAAAATAGCTGCTGCCTGATGGCGGCAGAGTAACGTTATGATGTTATCAAGTTGAAAGGACTGGATTTAACTGCAGCGCCCTGTTACCATTGCTGCAATTGTGACTGTAACTATACGCTCTTTAACTTGCACCTACGCTGCTAACAAGAGGCTGGTGCCAATTTCTCAGAAATCAGCTGTATGAGAATTTTCTGAAGTCCTGAGGCTAGTGATGAGGAACATGCCCTTGAAAAGGCCCAAATATGACGAACAGATACGGCAAAGTCAAGACAACAACCAAGCCAAGGCTCCACAACGGTAACATCAAGTCTGCAAGGGCAATAATAGCAGCTTGTTCTGCTGATTGACTTTCACTGTGCTTGTGTCTGGTGCTCCCATACTCTGTAACACTGACACACACACACACACACTCAAAAAACATACACAGTAATCTCTCCCCATCCATTTGCTCTGTCCCATTCAGAAACACACACACTCTCACTCTCAATCACTCCCTCCTCATAATAGGAAGGACAAATCTGTTGTCTGTTTGCTCCTCAGCTCCTCTGCTCTTCATTATTGCGGCCTCTCGCTCGAGTGGCTGTGCGGACACTCTGGATTGGCTCCAGCCCAATCTCCCCTGCATGATTGAGGAGGCTAAGCCTTATCTCCCCCAAGTCAATATCATATACCCGCCGGTGCTAAGCGATTGCCTTTCCCCCCATGTAGATGCTTGTCAAATTGAACGAGGGTCCGGGTTTATTGATTGGGTGATAACAGAGGTGGCAATTGGGGAATTTGCCGAATTAAGGTGGGTAGGATAGCTGGGGGGATCCTGAGAGGACTCAACAGGGTCCTTGGCTAGCTCTGTGTGTGTGTGTGTGTGTGTGTGTGTGTGTGTTCCTTTCCTTTCCTTTCCTTTTCCATTATCCCAGGTCATTCAGCAGACATTAATCTGAGCAGCCTCTAAAGTGAGTGATCATTTGTATGTCATCTCCTCAGTAGCTGGTCATGCTGCAGTGGGCGTCTGGTCTTCAGCTGAGAGAGGTGCCTGCTGAGATGCCAGACAGAAAGCCATGGTGGCTGTTTGTACATGTTACAGCATATTCATCTACTGTCCATGCAAGCCTTTCAGCTTTAACTAAAGACCTCCGTGGAAAGGAACACCGATGAGCTAAACTTTCTCCGGGTGGAAGGACGGCCTGGTGTGGTCTGAGGCCCCAGCAGTCACACCAAAGTCTCCTTAAGCAAGATGCTTAGCCTCTAATTGTTCTAGCGGTGCCTTGTTAGCTGGCTGACCCTGCACCCCAACCACCCCAACCAAAATTATCAGAGCACGATGCCAGCACCAAGTGAGAAGGAAGTAAAGCTGCACTAGGCAATTGTTGGCAGCTCCAAATGGCAGCAGTAGGTAACAGATATATAAGAACTTCAGTACCCAGAAATCATGTAAGGTGACACCAATAAACTACACACAGCACACTCATGTTTACCAACCCGGCCAGTCTGTGATCGCTGTAAAACAAATGATACCAAAAGGGACGAGAGAGACAAAAGACCTAACGTTAGTGGGTCCAGCTTTCTCTGGACGGTGCCTCGCTGCTGTATTTCACGTTAAAGTTTTGACTCATCACTTCCTGTGTGCTGAGAAGATTTCCCGCCAGTGACTTTATCTGACGCCTGAAAGCAATGTTGGTAAATAGGGTGAATCTACGGCATCTCCATCAGAGGGGATGCTCTTCTCTGTTGCGGCTCATAAGACTTGTATTTGGTGTATTTTCCATAAAAATCTTGCCTAGTGCAGCTCTGAGTCAGAATATTGGGATTATTCTTTGGCTTTGAATGTGCACATGTATTCCTGTAGTGTGTTTAGTCCACTGTCATGCAGTTCACCTTGTCTGTACTATATGCACTATATGTGAGATCCCATTATGGTTTTCCTGCACTTCATGTTACTATCTTGTCTTTTGTAACTCTCTTGTGATGTCAGCACCAACTAACCAGGTTCCCTGTGAAGCTACCTATCGGCGAATGTAAGTAATTGTGATTCTGACTGTGTCCTAATTGGAGAGAATCAGTTGTCAATAAGTGTTACAATAATAATAGATGGTTAAATCCTCACTGACTGGGAAAATCTGCACAGGAAAAGTGAATGAGTAGCTCTTAGTAGTGCTCTCCCCCCTCATGTCATTGAGGTGCCCTTGAGCAAGGCATTTAATCCTGAATAACTCCAGCACAGCTTCTCAGCTGCCAACACTAGAAGACTGTGGTCAGATTGTACAGCTCCCAGGTGGGAACGAATGAATGTAAAGCAGGAGGGTGCGGAAAAAGGATGCTCTGCTCAGCAAAACCCTCGTCTAGATAAATAAAGGTTAAAACAATAGTGGAGGGGGCAGCCAAATACCCACACTGGGCTAGCGCCCAAAACCCTGTTCCCTTTATCCAGGGGCAGAAAAGGAAGAAGAATTCAGGGTTCGACTGGAGAAAGTGGCCTCCTAACGTATGGCTTGATATAAGTATTGGGACAGTGAGGTAAAGTTAGTCTTTTCGCTGCTGATTCATCGTGTGTAAACAAAAGAGGGATGAAGCATAAAGAACAGATTGTCTGCTTTGATGGCCTCACTGTGAAAACATGTCAAAATAAAGACTAGCTTTACTTCACTGTCCTGCTTCTTACATTCATTACTGTAAATGTCGGCGTACTCTCGGTGACAGACAACACGTTTCCATAGAGACGCAGAAACTCTAATAGTGTCCCTGTCATTACTGAGTCATAAAACGGGATGACAGTAACAGACCGTGATGTCAGCATCACTGAATCCATGCAGTGTCCCTTCATCACTACTCTCAAAAAGAAAACCAATAATACTCTTCCTCACTGTCTTGTCATTCCTTGCTGCAAGTCAATTTGACTCTGAATCCAAAAGCTCCACTTTGTTTCAGGCAGATGTTTAAATACTCCCATCAGCAAAGGGAGGCTCTCGATGCAATGTTTTGATTTCCCTGTCAGCGACGAGCACAGCATCCTGTATTTCATTTGGTCCCTCTACTTAAAGGTGAAATTGATCGATTTCCTGTCCTGTTTGTCATTCTCCCCTCGCAGATTCACATCACATGTGAAGCGTTGAAACGATAATCCAGAGTGAGCCAGGCCGTCTTTCTTCTTTCCTCTTTCATTCTCTGCCCCCTCCCTTTTCTACCTTCATTATTTTTGCCTCATAAAGTCCTTGCCCTAAAGGCTCCTCTTTTTGTTTTACCACTAGTCCATTACCTGCTATCACACTCCTCAAATATTACCAAGAAGAGAGAGAGAGTGAGAAAGAGAGAAAGATGAAGTGAGAAAGCAAAAGAGAGAAATGGCCGGAGAGGGGAAGATGGCATTAAACAGACAAGAAGAGAGAGAGAGAGAGAGAGCAGGAGGGCAAGAAAGAAAGACAGAGCAAGAGAGAAAGGGATGGCATGGAAGAGAGAGAGCAAGAAAGAGAATGATGAAGAGAAAGAGAAAAGAGACTTCTTCCAGGGTTAATAGAAAGGCACCTGTGTAAATGAGCGCACGGCACCAGGGCACCTACCTGGAAACGAGCAGCACGAGAAAAGAAAGAAGAGAGGAGGTGAATCAATGTAACAAACAGGGTGAAGGAAGGAGCCGTGAACTATTAATGAGAGCCCATTTTGCCTGATGGGGAAAAGACAGGCTAGAAAGGTCAGTGAATTGCCAGGCTGAGGGGGTTTGCTGCAGAACACACCAGAACACTGATGAGGGGTGCACGAGCAGGAACATTGACCAGCCTCGCCTCCAGGCACATCCAGGCTAGCGCTGCGCAGAAATTATGGCTTAGAGTTGAGAGAGAGACAGGTGGGGAGGGACGGAGGCTGGCAAGGACGTATGGGTCAATGCAGTAGCAGATAGCATATGCCTCACGCTGTAGTTGGCTGGTATTCAGTGCAGTGGTGCAGGAGGTGGGGGTCCTTCAGGGCTTCTGTTTGTTTTCTTAAAGGTGCTGCGTGTCGCATTTCATGACAGTTACATTACAGTCATTTTTATCCAAGACGCTTTTATCCAAAGGTACTTGACACTATGTGGGGATCGAACCCACGACCCTGAGAGTCTCATGCTCTACAGACTGAGCTGTCCGGGCCAACACCAATAAATCATTACTACATTCATTTAGCTTGATTGGTATAACAACCAAAAACAAATGAGACCCTCGCCAAGAAGATTTGCAGCCTCCGCCGGCCTCCAACGGCCTCCAACGGCCTCTACACTGCATTTCACATTGTGTGCCACCAGGTCAGATTTTGCAGGAAATCTGCTGGATTGCTTTACGGCACAAAACAGGAAGAGGGCGCTGTTCTTCCAGCGCTAACGAAGCTAAAGCTTTCAGAGTTTCTTCCAATGGCAGATGGAGGAATGAGTGAACAATGGAAAAATCAGTTCCAACATGTTCATCATCTTCAGTCAAGTGATAGAGAAATCCTTCGACTGAAGAAGAAAAGATCCTCTTTGTGACAGAAAGCAACAGGGTTTCTGGCAAATGTAGTCTTTTGAGACCATAGAGGCTATCAATCATCTCAATCATGCTCTCATATGTTGACAAGGACATATTGATGCTACATGTAGCGCCTTTAACGGCTTCTATTTCAAATGCTACTGATTCTGAAGGGGGTATTCCTCTTTTTCCTTAAAAAGTTCTCACTTCTGACCCAGCAAGCCTAGAAGTATTCCTCTGAATGTCACCATTGGGATAGAAAACATCCAGTTCATAATGGAATTTTATTGAAATGCCAGATAAAGAAACTGTAACGCTTCTTCTTGTGGTTTGAAAGCGGCTCATATCCTGTGGTGATGCTGTTTTATTCATCCAAAGCCAGATGAAAATCTTCGTCAATTACGAATTTCATGACAGCCTAAAAGTTTAATCTTTTGCCGTTGCTCCGGTTCTTACGTTAAGTGGAGACAGTTTAAAAGGAAGCAAATCCCCCCCCAGTGAAAGGATCCTCAGGATAAGATCAGGGAAGGATTGTAAGGATTACACATGTCGCTATCTGACACTATTTTTATTGATGAAAACAGAATAGCAAAAGGCAGACAAAGGAGGGAGCTCATTCTGTGTCAGCGGAGGGAAAGAAACGAGTGGCGGAGCGCTGCCGCGGGTCTTTCTGAAAAATGAAATGGTGTTATTGTCTCATTGGCGGGGGAGCTGAAGGATTCGCGCTGAATGGGGAATCCTGTTTTCGGGGCAAGTGGAAAGGAAAGCTTTTAAAAACATATTATCCCTAACAATGGATCCACCCAGGGCAATGGGTGATACATGAGGAGGACGGGCCAGGCTTGAAAGATATCGCGGCCTTCTCTATGCAAGTGAAATGTAAAAGAAACGCTTTGCAATTCCCTCCTCCCGTCCTCTCATATTCAATAAGCCCACTTGTGGCGAATGAGATGTGAAATTGCCAGGTATCAATATAAGGCCCCTTGGTAAAAGGCATTTTCAAATCTCTCTGAATTGGATTGTTCCACCATTCATTTTTGCGGCCTGAGTTAATGGCCATTATGAATGCAGAGCTAGCCAGGCGGTGACCATGACTCCAGTGGTATTTAATAGGCCTGTGGGGAGAGCCAGGTAAGCAATTCAGAGCTAGCCGTGTGAAATAAAGGACATCGTCTGATAATCTAGATGGAGTTTTGCCGAGAGAGAGAGGGAGCAGGGTGAGCAGGGGAGGAGGAGAGATGGAATGAGAAAAGGGGAGAAGTGTTTTCAGCTTTGTCAGAAGTGTAGTTTCTGAAGAGAGAGTAACTTTCTGCTGTTTGGAAGCTGCTAAAATCATCTTTCTCGGGAGTGTGCAAAACACTCTCCGTAGTCTTTTCTTGATCTGTCAAGCCCTTCGACAAAAAACCCCCTGTGTTTTAGACATTTTTCATAGAAAGAGACTCTCCTCCTCTCAGACTGATTCAGAAGACTATAAACTATAACCCTAACCCAATCATGTATGTTTCTCTGCTTTGGTTTTACCTTTCATAACATTACATTGTTTTGATGAGTAGCTAGCGAGCGCTAATTATGTAGCATCAATCGAAAATAAACAGCACAAAACTCAATAAAGTTACTTTGGAGCTTGTCACCGACTCCAACGATGGAAGTTGCCGAGACCCTGGGAAGCTTTGATTGGCTGTAATCAACTTGTCATCCATTTTGCATTCGCCAGGGGGAACTATTGCTTGAAATGACATCTGTAGGAAAACACAGAAGTTGAAAACACAGGCTGTTGAAAGCCGGCGACCCTATGAAATCCAGCCGACTTGTTGTCCGCCCACCGCCGCAAAGTCATGCCACTGTCTCAGTCTACTCTATGGTGCTGCTGTACACAGCTTTTCATGGAGCTGCACCCCCACACCTCCAGTCCATGGTCCGGCTCCTCCATGCCAGTCCATGCTCCATGGTCTCCTACTATCAGCCACCCGATCTCGAGTCTTCTCCCTCCTTGTGGCTCCCCAATGGTGGAAAGACCTTCCAACTCCAGTCAGAGCAGCAGAGTCACTTCCCATCTTCCACCGTAGGCTGAAAACTCATCACATCAACAAGTACCTCACGTCACCCACTGAATTACATCCTCTCTGTCACATCTACCTCGTCTAATCTACTCTCACCAAAAATAAAACGCCTTGCACCGCTCTCCTTTGCTCTTATTTTTACAGGCATTTCTTTTCTAGCGTTTCTGCCACAGGAATGCTGCCAGGGCAAAAAGGCTCTGACCCTTGAACTCTTTACTCCTTGCTTGTGATGGCGGTCTAGTTTATTCTGCTGTTGGACTCCTTGTTAGTCGATCTGGACGAGGGGGTCAGATAAATGCCTGGAATGTAAAAAACGTAAAATGTAACTGCTTCATGAAGTCCTCTGTTGTACCTTCTTGCCCTACCTTAAACCAAAAGACTCCTGTGCTCCCTGTCGGCCCCGTCACACCAGACACAAAGAAAAGG
>OOFE01013891.1:0-10178 GCA_900323365.1 Monocentris japonica | reverse complement strand
CATGAAGTTCATTTTGCTACAGTGAACATTGCTTTGCTGCCAAGTCAAATGAGTTGTGTTGATGCTTTTGTAGCACAGACAAGACCCTCCCCTCTCAGACAGAGGCTGCTCAGAGGAGATGCACAGTCCTCTCCCATCGCTCCCTGCCTCTGTTGTTCTCTCCCTATCTGTGAACATAAGAGATTGCACAACTGCTGATTTAACCACACAGGCAACTGAAAACGTCCTCCTATTCATGCATTTGTTTCTGACTAACGAAGAGACTTACTAAGTGAAGCAGCCAGTTTAAGAGGATCTCTGTGCCATCCAGTCATTAGAACAGTGAACTCCTCCTACAGTCAGTGTGGGTAAATAGCATGCAAAGAGCGTGGGTAGAAGCATTCGAATTCTAGTCACGGTCCGATCCAACGGGGACTTTCCATTCTTCAGCACAACACAAGAGACGGTTTTCACACTTCTACACTGTTTGCTGTCTCTCCATTTCTCCCCCTCGTCTCTTTCTCCCCATCTTTCTCTCTGCCTTTCTCCCTCACAATATGGTGTGCATTACGTGTGCATTGCTAGATAGTGCTACAAGTAGGCAAAGGAAGGGAGGAGAATGAAGAGCAGCCAAAGGCTCTGGCACATTGCCCATTCACCATGGCCTTACCTCCCACTGAATCTCAACAAGACTGTGTGTGTGACAGAGAGAGACAGAGAGTTTGTCTGGGTAAACGTGTGTGTGTGTGTGCATGTGTGTGTCCATTCATATTGCATGAAAAGAAATATTGTTAATGCCACTGAGCTGTGAGTTTTCACTCTGTTCCATTCAAAATGAAGATCCACTTTGAGGAATCTTTGAGAAGTAGAAATCCCAGCCTTTGTTGGTTGTGGTTTTGTGTTGCCTCCCCATTAGAGAGGAAAGAGACCGGTCTGTATGTGTTGATGAAAAGCTTTCCTAAAATAATCTTTGGAGGTCTCCAGGGCCTTTCTTTTAGTTTAATTAATACATTTACTATGGATTTGGGTTACTCACAACTTGGTGCATCCATGTGTGCACATGTGACATATTGAACTATACTCCAGATGGTGTTTTTGGCAGTTTTTAAGACGGTATGGGTTTGACATTAAAGAACTCAGACACTGAAGCATGTACACACACTCACTGTCTCTCTCTCTCTCTCTCTCTCTCTCTCTCTCTCTCTCTCTCACTCACACACACGCACACACACACACACACACACACACCTTGAGCCAGTTACCTAGCAACAGTTGACAGGCCATGACCTCACCAATCTATCAAAGTGCAGCATAATGTTAGAAATGTAGCTCATCTAGCATTTCTTCAGATACCTGGGGGAAAGGAGCTGTGCCTGCAACTGCAAAGAGTCAAATACAACTATTGAGTTAGTAGCAAAAATAAAAGTGTCTGTGTGTGTATGTGTGTGTGTGTGTGTGGATTTGCAGAGTAACTACCTGGTGTTTATGGCTGAGCTCTTCTGGTGGTTTGAAGTGGTAAAACCCTCATTTGTACAGCCCAGAGTCTTCGACCCACATGGTACAGTTCAGTCACTATGATGATGATAATGATAATAATTTGATAATGATGATAATTTCACAATAATATGAAGACGCTAATTGTTAACTCTAATAATGAAGTCAAAATGATTTTGAATGCATGTCATATTTTATGGATGTACACGATAGCGCTTTCTTGATTTCGTGTTGATCGTTATGTTTTGTGTTTTTCTTCTGATTTTATTCTACTAACTGATTTCTGGTTGTTTTATGATGTGTAATTTGTGTGATTTTACTGTGCACTGTGCACTTTAAAATTTGTTTCTAAAGAGGTGCTATATAAATAACATTTTAGTTACTTACTTATGTCTCCCTCTCCAGCCTGTGAGCCTGCGTCATCCTGTAGAAATATGGCTCCCGTGTCCAGTCCAGTCAAACAGAGCTATGCAGACAGACCAGACAGCCTTGAGCACACCCCAACTGAAGGTAACAATACCTATTAGCAATTATATGCATCACGTCCTTCTGTTGGTGCTGTTTTTACCTCTGTTTAGCTTTTTGGACCTATTTTATGTGTCATGTCTATGCAGTTGTCTTTGTACTTTATTTGATAAAATAGTAATAAAATATATGATCACAAAAACATACTATGTATCTCATAAGAAATATCTCTGTAAAGACCTTTGAGAATGTCAGAGGGGATGTTGTAGCCTGAAGATTAGGCTGGGACTGGAGGGTTTGGATCTCCAGACTAGCTGAGAAAACCTGAGAAAATCTGGGCAGGCGAAGTGAATGAAAGGCACTCTCGCCTTCCTCAGCAGCTAGCACTAAAATACCCTTGGGCAAGGTACTCAGCTCGCACCTTAACAAGTGGAACTGTGTGTTTGTGTGTAACTGCAACTGGAGTACTTGTCTGGGGCTTTAGCATTAGCTGTAAATGGGCAATGTTATGATATATACAGTAACAAAGTAAACCTCTCTGTGACTCTGCAGCAGGTGTGATGAAGAGGTCCACCTCCATGTCCTATATGGATGGCTGTGTGGGGACATGGCCTAAGGAAAAACGGTTCGTACCTGAAATCAACAGCTTAAGTTATCCTACTACAGTAGATGACATCCAGATAACCACTCTGAGGTGATCTGTTGCGTCCCAGTTAAAATGCTCCGACTGACTGAAACAAACTGATGAATATTTTTCCCTCATTTTTTTGTCCTTCAGCTCCTCATCTCGGGGAATCTCCTTTGAGATTCCACTGGATGGTGACCCGACTGTGCTGTCCTCTGGTGGGCCCGCCTTGCGTGGTATGACTCGCTCCGCCAGCACTGACGGCCTTGGGTTCAAAGTTCACTATGCACCACGAGGAGGCATGAAGCGCCACGTCTCCCTCATGCCTGTCAATGTAAATGGCCAGAGTGGGAGCAGACACATACCAGAGGAGGATGAGGACTTCACCTCCCACAAACCCCTGGGGCGGAACAACACATTCTCAATCAAGAACCAAAGCAGGTACAGTAGAGTGGGATGTGGCAGGTTCTGATATCTGAATAATGACACACACATATTACATATCCACAAAATGACCATATTATCAGTTTAATGAATCATACATCTCCCCAGGTACTCAAATGGAGTCCTCACGGACAGCAATCATGATCCCAGCCATCACCCCGGTAACCACGGCAGCCACATCAGCCCGTCAACCCCTCCGAGCATCGAGGAGGCCCTGAAGATTATCCACGACACAGAGAGGCCCCATGCTAGCTTGGGCCTGGGGGATGGAAACAATACCTTCTTCCTCCATGGCGCAGACCCTCCAGGGGCTCAAGGTCCAGGAGATGACCAGGGTTCGGCTAAGGCCCGGTTGAATGACCATGACCCCAACTCCGCCTCCACGGAGGAGGTAGACACGGGTATTCATGTGAGGACAGAGGACATTCAAAGCTTGGATGAGGACTCCTCCTCTCTGAGAGACTATTCAGATATAGATCCAGACTGTGAAGCCATGACCAGGTCGTGTCCTCTACCTGAAAAGGTGGAGAGGGAGAGGGCTGGCAGGGAAGGAGGAAGAGATGGGGTTGGTGACACTAACCCTGAGGGTGAGAGGAGCAGCCCCTGTCCCAGTTCAGCGCCCATACTCCCCAGATCCCACACAGTCAGCCCCGCCTCATCCTCGGGTGGCTCTGGAGGTGCCATGGTCCGGATGACCAGCTTCGCAGAGCAGAAGTTCAGGAAGCTGGAAGGACGGAGCAGTGGAGGCACCACACCAGAGAGTTCAGAGCTTAATGTACCGTATACACACCCTACAAGAACCATTTCTTCTGAGGTTAGTAACTTTCTCTGGCAGAAGGATAGAATAAAATAGATTTCTGGAAGTTCAAAGCAGGTTGACACAGAAGTTCAATTTCTAATGTCGCCCATCTTTCTACCTCTTTTAGGTCTCTGGTCCCCCTATGCCAATCACGTCCCCTTCTCCAGTCACACCTTCCCCCAGAGACCCCTCCCACCTGCTGGCCTCAGAGATGGTGCACCTGAAGATGAAGCTGGAGGAGAAACGCAGAGCCATCGAAGCCCAGAAGAAAAAGGTAGGGAGGGATAGATAGAAAGGTAGATAGATAGAGAGGTAGAAAGAGAGGTAGATAGCTATAGAGTATGTAACTTAAGAGGTAAATGTCCATATCATATTCTTCTTTTCACATTCCAGGTGGAAGCAGCTTTCACTCGCCATCGCCAGAGGATGGGCAGAACAGCCTTTCTGAATGTAGTGAGAAGGAAAGGAATCACTTCCCCCCTCAGCCCCAGCCCAGGGGGAGCAGAAACACCTTCCCCAGAGCCACTCACATCCTCCAAGGAAACCAGCGGGGGCAGCATGGGGCGAACAGAGAGGTGCAAGCCAGATGGAGCAGCTCCCAAGTCCCCCTGTGAGGATGGTGGAGGTGGGTAACTCCCAAAATATGGAAAGTAGAATACATTAAAGCAGAACAAAAAAAAATATTCTGCTGTGTCACTATGCATTTAGGTATTGTGGATGATTCTGATTAAACTGATTGATCAGTCTATCTAATGTGGTGGAACAGGTGTGACTCCAGGAGAAATCGACCTTGCAGAGTACACACGCTCCATTGAGAGGCTGAACACATCGCTGGGCTTCCTGCAGACGGAGATGCAGCGTCTGGCCCAGCAGCAGGAGAAGATCATGGCCATGAGAGAGCAACAAGCCTGGGTCATACCTCCCCCTGCTCCATCCCCACACAGGTATCAGTTAGATATTAACCAAATCCAGCATCTAATATGACATTGTAAAGTTGAGTTTACCATCACCATACCAGTGCTTACAGTATCCATGTGGTTCTTGTTCTCCACAGGCAACTCCGGGAGCTGCGTAGCAGCAGTGTAGCAGGTCGGGGATCAGGCCGAGGCTCCGTGGGGTCCTTGTCTCCAATCCTGTCCTCCTCCGGCTCACCCCGTGCTCCCCATCGTTCCCCCGCTGGTATCAAGCGGCGGCCAGCCTCTTTCCATGCCAGGACACCCCGGACCCCACGGCCAAATGATCTGAAGGTCACCCCCTTCAGCCGGATGCTCAACACCCCCACCTCAGTGGACAGCCTACCCAGATTGAGGCGTTTCTCCCCCAGCCAAACCCAGGTCAGCTCTTTCACCTACCTGGGCCACGATGAGGGGCCCAGGCTAAGCCAAGTCAAGGACAACCAAGAAAAAGATAAGGACAAAGAAGAGACAACTGCAAAGACGAGTGCTGGCGCTCCTCAGTCCCCTACGAAAGAACCAGCCAAAGAGAAGAAGGAAGAGAGAAAGGAGGAGAGGAGAGAGGTCAGACAGACTAGGTCATCAGAGGTGCTATGTCAGCCGGTGTCTGAGATCCAGGGGGCCGGTGGCGGCCGAGCAAAGGCAGACACCCAGGCAGACCCCCAGGGTAGCAGAGACCTGCTGGAAGTGCCCCTGTCTGGGCTGAAGCCTCCAGATGGCCGAGGACAGGACACGGCAGGAGAGGGAGAGGCAGGAGGAGACACCTCCGGTGAGGACCAGAAGATGTGTTGTGGATTCTTCTTCAAGGTACGTGGGAGCTGCAGAACCTGAATATTAGCTTTTACTGTATGTATAGATGTATGTGTTGAATAACTCTTTATAGAGAAAATACTGTATTTTTGTCTCTTTTATGTCGAGGATAACCCATGTAGTAGTTTCTCTAAATATATCATTATCAAATAAATTGCGATAACAACAACAGCTGCTTTCTATTGCCATATTTTATTAGCTCTCCACTGCTTTTGATACATACATTCTACTGGAAGGGATTTCTTGATGGAAATGGAGGCTGCGACTTCCCAAATTGAGCAAAATGAAAGTACAAAGCAGTTCATTGGGGCTACCATTTGTAACAATATCAGAATGTTTTTAGCATTACACTAGAAGGTGTAATCACAACTAATTGCACAGTTCATTAAATGGTCATTAATAATACGGTTGATGTAGCCTCATGGTGCTGTAAGTGGGTAGCAGTAGCACAAACATGTTCATACTGTGTGTGCCTGGCACAACATGTGCAGTGCTGTGCCTCTTGAACCATGAGTTGATCAAAGACAGTAAGTGAGTGTATCTAGGCCAAAGGACGAGCCAGCACAGACTCACTACAGAACAGAAGACTGCTGCACTATGTTGTATTGCTCCATTAAAGACAGATGTCAGAGCTTTGTTGATACAAGGTATTTCCTGGAGTGCTACAGTACCACTGTTACTGATTTTTGAGATAAGGCTGTAAAATATGTACATTCCTATAATGTTGCTTAATGCAAATATAAAACTATAGTCTGTTAAAATGGGTCACATAGTCACCAAGAGGGCAGTGTCTCCCCTCATCATATGTTTGACGTGATTTTTGAAGTGACACAAAGATAGCACATTCTGGCTTTATTTGTCCTAGTAACTGCAGACACTATACAGTAATTCATTGAGTAATTAAACATGACAGTCTTGTCTTGGAAGTAATAATTGTAAAGATGTGATCTAAATATATGTATAACGTATACTACATATACTGACCTATGGATCCCATCCACCACCAGGATGATGTAAAAGGGGAGGAGGACATGGCTGTGAAGAGGGCAGCTCTGCTGGAGAAGAGGCTGAGGAGGGAGAAGGAGGCTCAGGAGAAGAAGCAACAGCAGGAGCTGGACCAGGAGCAGAAGAGGGAAGCTGCACGGTCTGTCTGACTGTCTTTCTCTGTCTTTGTCTCTGTCTGTTTGGCAACCCCAATAATAACCATTATTGGAGAATGCTGTAGCAGATTTTAGGAATGTGTCTCTGGGATATTTGTCTCCCCTTCCAGGTTGAAAGCAGAGGAGGAGCAGCAGAAGAAGGATGACGAGAAGGCGAGGAGAGAATACATCAAGCACGAGTATATGAGGAGGAAGCAGCTCAAGTTGATGGAGGACATGGATGATGTCATCAAGCCCCGACCTGGAAGTCTCAAGAAGAAGCCACGCCCCAAGTCCATCCATAGGGATGTCATGGAGTCCCCTAAGCCCCCTGTGAGAGCAACAGGTAAGCAACACACATACCACATACGCTTAAACCATATCACTGTGTGACAGACGCTGATCCATGCTGGTCCTGTATTGTTGTTGTGGTCCAGGGGTGCGTCCTCGAGGTTTCTCAGTCTCCAGTGTGTCTCTGGCCTCTCTCAACTTGGCTGACAACGACAGTAACCAGCCAGACAACAAGAGGACCCCCAGGTAAAGCCCATTCTCTGCCTGAACAAAAACCTTTTCAGGTTCCTTCCTAAATTCTAGATGCACCTTCCACCTTGGTTTTGGCTTACGAATCACTGAGCTAGAACCAAAAAAAACCAGAAAACCCAGTCAAAGAAATTATTCCACCTTTGTTCAAGTATAAATGAAACCATGCTAGACTAATGTGTACCTCAAAGAAGAAAAAGAGTATTACACCATGATGAGTAGAAGTACTGTAATGTAATGTAAGACATCAAATGTTTTAGTCTTTTAAGACCCCATGAGATGAAAAAAAAATCATCTTCATCTTCTGCCTGCAAACCTTTTTCTGTCTTGGGTCACATCCAATAATCTAATCCTCATGTTTCCTGGTTGGGTATACACAAAACTATACACTGCTTCACCTCAATTTGCACATCTTATGCACCCCACCACTTCAACATTATCCCATCTATCCATCGTGTAGTTACAGACTAGTGGGGCTGTTTCAGCACAATTTTGTTCCACAGTTGAGGGCCGACTTCCCTCCACACAGGCATTCCATTTCTGTATATCTTACTTCATGTTGTTGTCAATCTTATTCCATTCTTAAAGTGAAACTAGTTATGTATGTTATTAAAATCTGCTTAACTACAACCATATTTTATTGCTGCGTCTTACTTTCATTGACACCTCCTCAAATACTGTTTAATTGGTTTCTCTTGTTGAGCATTTGGCTAGTATCGTCGCTGACGCTGATCCTACAGTTCAACTTGCAAAACTCCATAACTCCCGCCCCTATTTCCTTTTTGTCAGAGGCAGACATAAATTCAGCTCTGATTTTGATTTCATGGGGTCTTATGATGATATGTTCTATGACTGTAACATTCACGTTATATTCCTGTGAGCCTCACACTCTGCAACTTGATCCCCCTTTATTCCTCTCTCTCTTTTTCTCTCTGTCTGGCTCTCTATATTTTGCATGCAACCCTCAGAGGCAGTAAAGTAGCTTCTGGCCATATCTCGTTCTTTCTAAGCTCTCCCAAAGAGAGAAAGGGAAGGTTAGTAAAGACACCAAAAAGTAGCACGCCAACAGATAAGAAGAGAGTGTATTATTATAGATGTAGCTCCATGTAGACGTTGCTCCATATAAGAACTTTGATCCAGCTTGCATTCCATTAAATTTGAGGTAATATGCTTTTAAGCGCACACATGCATGATGGTATGGTCATTGCATCCTAGCCATAACATAAAGTAGATAGACATGTGTCACAACTACAGTTATTTCACAGATTACCTCTTAATAAAGCATCTAATTCATTGCAGTAGCTGCTTTTGCTTTAAAATACACACTACACGCCTGGCTGAGCAGTCTCTACTCGTTCTCTACTGTCTGGCCCAGCTCCCCTGCTCTTTACCCTCGCTCTGCCTGCTGTAGCATTGCTCTCAGGCTGCTGCGTGCTCACTTCTCTATGCTGGCTGCTCTATGCTTTAATCACTGTGCTTGTTGTTTCCTCCAGAACTACTTGAGCTTGTCTCTCGCTGTAGCCCAGCCATAATGACAGGACTGGGACTTTGCTTTGCTTCGCTGAACATGCCTTTCTGTCCCTCACTGCACAGCCACTCTGGAATATGTTTGATGTAATGCAAGAGAACGGGCAGGGTTAGGAGAACGGTGTCACAGTGTCTGACCTTGTTTTGCCGTATCTCTCTCTGTGTTAAATATCTGTGTGTGTGTGCATGGTGGTGTTGTAATCTGTTGCCGTATGCTTTCGTACATGGTATATGCCTGTGTGTGTCTGTATGTGTTTGTTGTGGGGTTTTGCGTGTGTCATTTGTTTGTTTGTATGTGGTCGTCTCCAGGCCAGACTCGGCAGAAGGGTTTTCTTCCTGTCCATCGGCTGGTAGTCGGAATGGAGAGAAGGACTGGGAGGATGAGTCCACCACTTCCTCCACTCCCTCCAACACTGAGTATACAGGTATTGGACTCACTGTTCACTCAGCAATACACCACGATTAATGGACATTTATGTAGCTTTCTGGCAGACTGACCTGTATTAGACATCCCATAATATTTTATTGTTTTTAGTCAAGTGTAGTGTTGGCTAATACAGATGTGTCCTAATGTAATCCCATGCCTGTTCTTTCTTTCCCCAGGACCCAAATTGTACAAGGAGCCCAGTGCCAAGTCCAACAAGCACATCATCCAGAATGCACTGGCTCACTGCTGCCTGGCTGGCAAGGTCAACGAAGGGCAGAAGAACAAGATAATGGATGTACGTTTGTGTGTATATATGTAGAAAATCTGTGCCTCTCTTTACTTCTTTACTTTCCTTCCCGCCTTAGGCTATTTTTCTACATTGAATAATGATTTCATTCCATTATCTGCTGTAGGAAATGGAGAAATCAGAGGCCAATAACTTCCTGGTGTTGTTCCGCGATGCGGGATGCCAGTTCAGGTCTGTGTACACCTACTGTCCTGAGACCAAGGAGATCACCAAGCTAGCTGGCATTGGACCCAAGAGCATCACAACCAAGATGATTGAGGGCCTGTACAAGTACAACTCAGACAGGAAGCAGTTCAGCCACATCCCGGCAAAGACCATGTCCGCCAGCGTGGATGCCATCACCATCGCCAGCCACCTGTGGCAGACCAAGAAGCAGGGGACACCCAAAAAACTGCAACCTAAGTAGCGCCAGTTTAGATTGGGCTAGATTTGGACATTTCGACTTTTTGTGGCTATTGTTTTTTCAGTCAAGGGACACATGGCCCCACTGGTACAATTCACAACTGGAATGTAGAACACACGCTACAACAAAAGGGCCTACAGACATTGTTCTTATGATACAGAACTGACTGTGACACCCTAGGCTATTTAAATGGGGCACGTGTGTGTACTTGTCAGCATGTGTATCCATGTTCTTGTGTGCCAAAAAAAGAAAGCAAAGAAAAGAAT